>QLPI01027991.1:0-13778 GCA_003314275.1 Chroogomphus rutilus
CCGACGAGCCAGACTGGTTCCATGACTATGAGGAGTTTGTGAATGAACTCAAAACCAACTTCGGCCCCCACGACCCAGAGGGAGAGGCCAAAGCAGACCTCGAGACCCTCCGCATGTGTGATAATCAGTGCATCACAAAATATGTAGTCGAATTCAATTGACTAGCCACCCGCGTCCACTGGGGCAATGCTGCACTTCGTCACCAGTTCTACAATGGACTCCCTGGCAGGATCAAGGACGAGATCTCTAGAGTAGGAAAGCCCCACTCCCTGCTCCAACGCTGCCTCCTTTCCCAATCCATTGATGCCCGCTACTGGGAGCGATGATCAGAAATCACCAGAGAGCCCCCCTCCACCTGGAACTTCAACCGCCCCTACGACAGAGGGAGGACCCCCATGACCATGTATTTGGCCCCTAACACGGGCAATAAGACGGCCAATGTAGGCCAACCCATGACCCCATCCAGTGGCAGCAGGACTACCATGGATCTTTTGTCCAAAATCGGAAAAGATGGAAAACTTACACCACAAGAACGGCAACGCCGCTTCGAACAAAACCTCTGCCTCTTCTGCGGCAGATAGGGCCACTCAGCCAAGGAATGCCCAAGATCCACCACCACAGTCACTAAAGGACGAGCAGCCTCCGTGACCGAAGAGGTTGAAGAAGAGTCTGAGACATCGGATGCTTTGGAAACCGAGGAATAAGAAGCTAGGCTCCCGACTCCGGCACCAGTTGTTTGTATTGAACACCAACTATGCGTAAGGACATAAAACAAAACAACGCATCCAACCTTTTCAGGAATATGACCCCCGTGACCAAGCGTCGAAAAGATTTTGACCTGTTTCTGCAGAAACACTCCGACTCTAACCCTCTGAACTCCAACCCTCCAAATCTGACCCTCTGAACTCCGTCAGAATTTTAGTTGCAAGGACTATATGCTCACCCACTACGATCCGTTGATCGACAGGGCATTGAGTACTACTCGTTTAGATTATCCTAACTGATTCTTGGCAATATAGAGCCAGCAGTCTTCACTCAGCACTCAATCCGACCCTCCAAAAAACTCCACTCAGGAAAAACTCTCAACACCACAGAATCCCATACCATCCCTTAGACAAATGGTACCATGTGTAGATTCTCTTAGAACTAGAACCCTTCTTGTTAGAATATTAATATGAACTAAACTAATCAACATGATTCAACCAAGACTCGAATTGCAGGACATTCCCCGAATCCCGACGACACTGCTGCTGTCCAAACGACAATCCGGTGAACGAACACCATGAAAACACAATCGGCACGACTACTACAAATGCCATGTGAACCACAACCCCACCCTTGCAGAACCATTAATTTCAATCAATGTATACACATGATTAGTCATTTGCCATAAAACAAGGCATGCGCCTCATTGGGATCAGAGGGATCCAACTGTGGGAAATAATCAATCCCTTGTCCACCCCCACCGTTCGACTCCAACACTGGGACTGCCACTTCAGGAACCAGCCCCACCGTCAATGCCACAACCTCCGGAGCCACCGCTTCAGGAAATGACCCCATTGCCAGCGCCGCAGCCCCTGAAACCACATCTTCAGGAGGTCGTCCCATCACAAGTGCTGAGCCCTCCACATCACACCATGGGACCGCCTGCTTGATAGACCGCCCTGCTCTAGGCATCACATCTCCCGCACCATGTGCCAAACCCGCTCCCCCAGAAGTCCTTTTCCTTTTAAAAGCAGTCTTCCCCACACCACGTGTTGGAATCAACCGACTTGCCACCACCTGACGAGTCCAGGAGGGACCACCACGTCCCCACACACCTGTTGGACGATTCCGACCATCCGTCTTGATGGCATTCTCCATCTTGGAAGCATCTGCTATCCTGTTTAGGGCAATGCCGAGGGCAAAAATGCCATCCCTGATTTCCCTCAGGATGTTGTCACTCGTGTCACCCCCGCCCTTCAGAAGGGGAGGGACCAGTACCTCAACTTTCATTTTTTTTGAAGAGGGCACCTCTGTCTCCTCCCACCTCCTCTTTCTCGTGGTCGCCCCCTTAACAACCGACACACCACCGACCATGTACTTCACCCGGCTGTTCCGACAGAGAACACAGGTTTTGGCCGACGTGGTCTATATACATGGATCTCTATGTTTGTGACACCTATCACTGCCCTCCACAGACTGCTCTGCTTTACATTCCCAATATCTCATGTCGATCCTTTGAACATCAAGGTTCCGACCTCAGCATAGGAGGAACCCCCGGACTGGCAATCTGGTAAAGGTCAGGCCGATGTTCAATCAATGACCGCCGAGTAGATTCAAAGGGTCTGAGACCCACCTCCTTTCCAGCTGCCCACACATCCCGAGCAATCTGATTCTCGAAGGCCTTTTGCGTCCCCGAAATTCGAGCATCCTTCTCAAGATGTCTCTGTTGTGACGAAATATTATTGAGTGGCATTGTACACATTTCCTACACTAAAGCTGTAATATCTCCCCCAATCACTCCCAGATCAATGTGCAACTCTGCACCGAGGTTCTATACACCATGAAGAAACTGTACGAATATTTACAGGAATTTACGGAAATATTTTGTGTAATTCTATGTACCCAGCCTCATACCTAGCTAGCCCCATGATCCGGAAGAGCAGTTATTGAATGAGATACAGAAGGGGAAGCAGGGAAACAAATAGGAGGACATACAGGGGATATAGGGGAATGCACTCACATGCAGAGGAACGAGAGATAGTGAATCCGGGGCGCATATATGCTGCCACCGAGGACAGCTGACAGAAAGACAGGAGGGGAGGACATGGGACATGGCTCAGGAAGGAGATATTTGTTGCGCACAAGAAGGGAACAAAGGGAGAAGCACTTATATTCAAATGGCACCACTGACAGGTGTCATATCTCTATGAAGATCTCATCGGGGCAGCCCACAATGGGCCGGCCCTGCATATGCTCCACAGTTTTCACTAACTACAGATTATAGTTATATCACAGGATACATGTGTATAAAACAAACTGTAGTTACAAGTAGTTAATAACGGATACAAGAAATATTTTCCCCATCACACTAGCCTTTAGGCTACACTCGAATATCTTTACCTCGCGCTGAACCGGAAGGTTAAGCGCCGAGCGTACTTTCCTATTTAGGAGTAGAACCACAGTTACTCGTCGTACAACAATTCCAGGATACAGTTGGGTTCTCCATATTATATATTATTATACTACACCACTACCCATTACATTTCACTTGTGGGAGAACTACAATTCGCTCAACCGGTGTTTTGGCGCCCAGACCAGTTCCCCGGAACGGCGCCTAGGTGGAGGTGAAACCCGGGACTTAGCCTAGGGTAGAATACCAATAGCACAATATATTCCCTATCGATAAATACAATAAAAATCATAGTAAAATCCAGGGACTCACTTTCCTATTTGTAGTGTCGACTCTCCGATATTCTAGCACGGGAAACCCCAGAAAAACCTAGTTTACCACTCCAAACAACAGTCTCTGACATGTCCTCTCCGCATCCCGAGGAACGGTGCTCACCCCAACTGAGGGCATGAGATAGACGTCCTCCTCACCCCCTGGATTGCCCCCAGAGGATGAGTAGGAAGACTCTGTGTCCGAAGGGTCACCGCTATCCGAAGATTCCTTGGACTTGGTCTCCTGATGCAGAACACCTCCATCTTCAGATCCTGACGGCCCAGCAAAACCCCCCCAGGAGGGTAAATCCTCTGGTTCCTTGTCTGCCTGACTGGCCAAAAGGGCAGACTCTAGAGCCCGGGCATCGCGCTCCAAAGCTCGATCCTTCCCCTCCCCCCTTCCCCTCGGATCCGCCCCCTTTGGTTTTTCCCCTGGCCTTCAGACTTTGACCCTCAGACCCTTTCCAATATCCTGAGCAACTTCCAATTTCCATGCCCCCTCCTTCCTCATCAAGCGAATCTGTTTTGCACATTGGGCCTTGAAAGCACACACCTGCTCGGAAACCTCCGCTTCGATATCCTGTTCGAATCCGGACATGGGTAGGGGCAGGAAAGGAACTCAGGGAGAAGAGAAAGGCCTCCTTATATATGCATTGGATGGGCACTTGGAAAAAACACCTATTATGTCCCAATACGCCTAAAAATAGTCCCACGCTCTTCTCTGCTCAATTCACGGCAAGATTAAGCTTAGGACCTCGAGGGCTCGGTCCTAGTGGAGGGATACTATTATGGCCCATGCCGCCAAATAAACCCACATTAAACCCCACAACCACCCGCACCGTTTCCAGGACCTTTCCTATCGCTCAAAGTCTGAATAACTGATTTCCGGATTTCCGATGCATCACTCCAAGGTTCTGTGTTTCCGAACCTCCAAAGATTCTGAAGTCAAGGTTCTGCTCCTTTGATAGACGATGCGCAGGATCATCGCGTACCTCACTCCTTTGTTCTTTGTTTTATATTACCCCTTGTACTCTCTTCCTCCCCTTGTCTTTACTTGGTAAAAATAGTACAAGACTAGATACATGTATATAAGTCACCAGTTGACTGGACTATTTGCCAGTACAAATATCGACTTAATTCTGCGTCATAGTTTCCGATTAAGTTCCGGTAAACTTTCTGACTTACCGAAATTAGGGACAGATGATTGAGGAGGGCGCAACACATAAGTTGAAGCCAAGTCCCTGTGACCTCAAACCACTCGTACCACCCTATACCATGAACAGTTCCAAGACCCACAGTGCTTCCTGTTTTTCTGTCCCCATTCCGATTCCAATCCCGAGTCCGCGACCCTTAGTCCCTCCGTCCCTGGAGTATGAACCCCCCTTTGGAAACCATTCGGAACCCTCTGGAAACCCTTCCAGAAGCCTCTAGCTAAGTGCCGACACGTGGATTTAACAATTACCTAGGGAGTATCATGGTTTTCCAATGAGCTTTGATAGCAGATATGCTGGCAGGTAGCTTGTTGGGGAACAGGTAATTCTCCCTTAGGCTTTTAGATGACTTCTGAACTAGATCAGCATACAAGATCCAAACCTCTTCTCTCAAGAAAATTCACCCATCAAATCAGTCTTAAATTGACTACTAAAAATATTTTGGCTGACCATTTAAGAGTCAATTATTTATGGTAATTAACTCTTAAATAACAAACCTTAAAGTCCAAGGAAAAACCATCAAAAATAGGTATATTTTGCCTATCTCTATTTAGACCTACAAGAAACTACAATTGGGAGCCAATACTTAATATACAGAAAATGGCACTAAATTCCTAGGTCAAGTTCTCAGTCCATATTGTAAGGTAGAAGACAAATGGTTTCTGCTACATCACATGACCATGACATTGTCACAGTCACAGTGCAAAAATTTTCATCGTCCAAAAAAAAATTGTATTCTGCTATAGAAGATGGCAATGTTTTTGGAAAAAATGATTGTGCTACACTATACAATATGAGCCTTGTCCAACTCAGCTAGAATAGTATCTGGCAAGGTATGGTGACCTCTGTACTTCTGACTGGCCCAAGCTACTGTTGACAGGGAAGGTCTAGAGACTCTTAACTGTCACACACAGAGAGCAACAATGGCCTTTGGGGCTTGTCAATATGGATGCTAAAGACATGTATGTAACAAAGTAACTACTAACCTTTGGGGCTTGTCAATATGGATGCTAAAGACAAGACCCAAAGGTGTGCAATGGTGCGTTGTTATGGGCGCTTATTTTAAGCGCCAGAGCACACAAATGCAGGAATGAAAAGCACACAAGAGAAACACAAAGGTGCAAGAATAAAACACAATGCAGGGGAATAAAATCATACCCCAACAGCTGCTTGACTACCTGTGAGGCCTTTCTGATATGCATCCATAAACCATAATGATCTTGTGGAGAATCTGAAAGAAACAAGTGTCAATGACTGAATGAAACAGGATAAAAATGCAATGGGAGTATAACAGATACATAAGTGCATGACATACCTTCTCATTGAATCCAAAGGCACAGCATTCAGAGCAAGAATAACATTTCTTTCAAGATTAGCTTCTGATGATGATGCAGGAAACTTGCGGTACACCCTTTTAGCAAATCCCTAGCATTGTTCAATGAAGCTGACCTCATAATGGAATTTTGGATAGACAATCATCTGGTACCCACGTGATTCAACAAGCTCCTCAAGTTTGGATTTCTGCCCAACAAAATCTGGTTCATTGAATAGAATCCGACGGCAACAGCAGTTGGTTTGTCCAGGTACACACTTGAACTGTTGGCATTGTGCCAATAAGTGTGTGGGATCTGGCAGATGGGCTCCATGATCAATATGTTCCTGGATAATTATGTGCATGCCTTTAAACAAACCAGCCTGTGGATGGCCAATTGGAAAATACAATGATTGTGGGGTGCCATCAAGAAATCGCCCATCCTGCATTGGGACTTTGAGCACTGTGCCATTGGGATCTTTGGCACTGCACAGGAAGTTGGAGGCTGCATCCTTAGGAGGTTTGACAGTCATGTGCTTGGCTGAAAGTGCATCTGAGTGATGATCTGTGTGAGTTTTTGCATTGTCATAAAAAAACACATGTGTGTCATCCAGGTAATCCTTTTCCAGAATGTCCATAGCTTGATTTGCCTGTTTAAGGATTTCATCATTGGTGAAGTAACCATCATGATTCTTTCCTGCTTTGAACATAACTCTAGTACTGTCATTGCTGATAAATCTTCATAAGCATGTTGTTTTCTTTGCAATATTGCTGGCAACTGACTCACCTTTTTTTTGCTTGCAACCAGCCATAGTCTGGTGACACAAAATCTGCAACCATTTGTGATGACCCTTCACCTTTTGCATATGGTTTTGCACTCTCACTTGAGTGAACCCAATGTAGAACACAATGATCATGTGTGTAAAAGGTTGATTCATCATGCACCCAGGTTACAACAGGCTTATCCAGGCCTTTGGCTGCCTTCCAAGTGGTTTCAAGTGTTCCATCCTTGGTCCATTGGCGCATATGGGGTTGGATAGAGGCCACAAATAGGAGAAAGATATTTTGTCAGTAAGCAACAACATCTTCATGCTCATGGCCATCCTTATATTGACCTTTTGGCTCTTTCATCCAATGGTAATCCATTTTGGCCATCTACCTGCATGCTGTTCGTTCAGAAATTGACTTTTTCAAGTTAAGCTGCTCCTTTATTTCTGGTGTATGAAGGAACTGAACCACATCCACGGCACAGACATACTTGCCTTTTGATTGCAAGTGCAAACAGATTTCTTGTGCCAAATCTTCATCCTCCAGAATTGTTGAATTTAATTTCCCATATTCATGTTCTGGTATGTTTGTTGGATCACTGAGGAAATTGTGTGTCCACTCACGTAGCTGTCTTGCCATCCATTCTGGATTCTTGCCTGCAATGCTTGCCGCTTGCTTGGATGCTGCAATCCATCCTTGGTATCCATTAAAGCGATAAATGCAGAGGAAGTTACCCATTAGCTTGAGGCATGTGTGAAGTGTGTAATCAAAGCCTGGGTCCGTATAGCCATCACCTGTCTTCCTTTCTGGCCGCAGAATTTGCTTAAGATCTGAAATTTGTAGGTTGACAAGGTCAGGATTTGGTGGTGGTGTAAATGGTTGTGATGGAGTCCACTTTGGGATAGTTTTAACATTGTCCTGAACAATGTCAGGAATGTCTCCCAGGTTATCCTCCTCTTGCTCTGGCCCATTAACTTGAGTAACCATAGGTATGTCATTGTCAAGCTTCGGGTACTGACGGACTTCGGTACTGCCGAGGGGTGTCGTTGGAAGGTCGGGCGGACTATGGCCAAGTCCTGCAGGCCAAGAGTAGTGGCATTGGTTCAATGTACTCGTACATTGCACCCTACTTGCCATGCGTGCCACTGGTTTTGCAACAGACAGATGCTTGGGAGGATGCTGATGATGCTGGCCTGAGTCGAGGACTTTACAGAGGAGAAGAAGGTAGAAGGGCCTAAGCCTAGTCGATACCCAGAATGAGGAAATATGTACATGCATGTCCTACTTATATAGGTTAAGAAGCAACATGTGGAATAAGGAATGTGAGACAACAAGGTATGCAGAGCATGTGGTTATTGTCCACAACAGATAAAATTAGAATGAAGGGATGCAAAACAGGGATAAAACAATAAGGGATAAGATAATAGAGACCTAGCCAAGGATAGGACAATAGGGAGTGGCCGAGTATAAAACAATAGAGTCGTGACTGGGGATAATACAAGGACAGGAGGTCCTGAGGGGAGATGGACCGAAGGGTGAAGACAGGGAGTGTGGATAGTGGATGTGCTGAGCCAAGACCGGTGTATCAAGTGTTATGCATGCAGCGTGGACACTTGGTCATGGATATAGGATGGTTGCTCGGTCGGCAATGCCGAATAGATGGGTCTCGGTACATGTACTTGACAGTCATCTTCTTCCCTATCTGTGGTATCCAATGTTATACTCCCTTGATCTGAATCTGAATCTATTTCGACTTTCTTGAGAGCAGGTGGCTGCTTTGATGACATGCCACTAAGAAGGACATGTATATCACCAAAACCTCCATCCCACATTTTTGCTGTCCAGTCCCATTGCTTCTTTTTATTGTGCTGTTGTGTCCATATGGATTGAACTGTGCCTTTTTTCTTGTATGGTCCCCATTGCTTAGTTTTGTCACTGTTTTACAATCCAAACGATTTTGCCAATTGTTTTTTCCCTTTTGCAAGCCACTTCTCAAGGCCATTGAGGTCATGCACTGGGACATCATTGTCCACTGACAGCAGAGACAAAGTGGATGCTAATGAATTTTGGCTTTGTGAGAAATCTCCACTGAATAAAAGGCTTTGGGCTTCCTCCCTATCTGAATCAGGTTGCACAATTTTCTGCTTCTGTAAGGAAATTCTTGTCAACAATTCACCCTGAACAGATTAAAAGGTCCAACCTTGATGGCATGGGTCCCAAGGTTAGACACTGTCTGGCTTCTCTTGAGTTTAGGCCTGTTCTAGTAGATTTTTGACAGCAACAGACACCCCGGACTGTTACTATTACCGGTGGGAATGACTTTCTATATATGGAATATTTCCTTATATAGGTGATTACATCAGCGCAAAAATTTTGTGACCAAAAATTTTTTGACAGTGTCAGACTGCTTGAAAAAAGTAATAATGAATTTTGAAAAGATGTTTGAAAGTTTGGATATACTACATTTGCAATAGTGATTTTTTTTCAAAAAGTAAAACCAACAATATGTACATATAGTTCTATGCCATTGATCTGTGGTTTTAGAATAATTTTTTTGTTGATGTTGCCAGATCCTTGTGTGAAATGGTGGATGTCACGCTTGAGTCACGTGACTATAGCGGAAACTGTTTGTCTTCTACCTTACAACAAATTCCTGGGCTTATATAATGGCTGTACATAAAGGTCAACCAAGAAGCATGGCTTACATAATATTAATATTTTGTGACCTGACCAGTCACAAAACTACCAGCCATGGGAATATTTCTTTTATTGGGGTATGATTTTATTCCCCTGCATTTGTGTTTTGTTCTTGCACTTGTGTTTCTCTTTTGCACTTTTCACTTTTGCATTTGTGTTCTCTGGCACTTAAAATAAGCACCCATAACAATACACTTTTGCACACCTTTGGGTCTTGTCTTTAGCATCCATATTGACAAGCCCCAAAGGCCCTTGTTGCTCTCTGTGTGTGACAGTTAAGAGTCTCTAGACCTTCCCTGTCAATACAATTATCCACCAGATCACCCTTGACAAGGCATTTGACACTCTCTAGGTTGGTTCATATGGGCAAAAAGACGATGCCAGAGAGATCCATGACACAAGTGCTAGAAAAGTTCACAGACTCAGATACAGAAATAGTAGAGCTGTCAAAGAGGGCAGTGTTGTGTGAGTGTTTACAAAGGCAGTGAAGAGAAGGTTTCCACTCTGAGTGAATGTAATACAGTCATGGACAATGGTGACAATGAACTGCTTTTGATGAGTGAGATACAAGACAGAGAGGAGGTTGTTGCATAGTGCAGGAATATGGAGAACCTGACTAAACTCTAAAGTATGCCTCTGACTGCTATCTAACACTGGTGTAAACTGTACAGTGCCAACTCCAGTAGAATAGATGACTTGGTGGTCTGTAAGCTAAATGGGAATGATGAGTGGACAAAAATTGTATATCCAATGACAATGAGATGTCATATGAGATGTGGCACCTGTGTCTGCAATCCAATCAAAGTCAGCATTGACCTGAAGTAGTGTAGAAGAGAGGGCAAAGGAAGTATCACTTGCATTTCCAGCAAATTCAACAATAGAGGCTGAAACTGGAGTAGATGTGGCACTATTGGCATGCACAGGGGCAGTGGATGGGGTGGATTTGGTCTGTGCATGATTTCTATAGTGCAACTTCACTTTTGCCCTCATATACTAATGACAGGTGTCCTAGAGGTGTCCTCTGTTAAATATAAGGACTGAAATATTATTTCAGTCTCTTAGAAAAGAGCTCATATTAGAGGTATTTAGCTACCTGAAATACTATCTAAAAAGATGGTTAACAATTGTATGGAATATTAGAATAAACTTAGACTTGTACCTCAGTCTCTTAGAAAAGAGCTAAGGTCACAGAGTCACACAACTGCAAAATATAACATCAAAATTCAAACTCCTACCAAAGGTGGTTATCAGGGATAATAATGAATAAAACCCATACCCCCTCTCCAATACCATCAGGTCCAGGTTGCCAGTGATCAGAAGAAGAGATGTTTGGATTGAATGTCAAATCCTTAACACTCCCCCTCAGTCCAAATCATCTGTTCTATCCCCAATAGCTTGAATGTTCAGGCAGAACACCAAATTCTGAGCACTCTCCCTCAGTCCAAACCGGCAGGTGTTGTTCCAAGTGATCCAAAGAATTGTCCATGTAACTGCCCATGATGGTCATGCTCAGTTTAAAGTCTTAGCAGACTCCAATCCAGTTTAAAGTCATAGAGGACTCCGATCCAGTTTAAAGTCATAGGGGACTCCAGTCCAGTTTAAAGTCATAGGGGACTCCAATCTAGTTTAAAGTTATAGGAGACTCCAATCCAGTTTAAAGTCATAGTAGACTCCAATCTAGTTTAAAGTCATAGTGGACTCCAATCCAGTTTAAAGTCATAGGGGACTCCAATCCAGTTTAAAGTCATAGGGGACTCCAATCCAGTTTAAAGTCATAGGGGACTCCAATCCAGTTTAAAGTCATAGTGGACTCCAATCCAGTTTAAAGTTATAGTGGACTCCAGTCCAGTTTAAAGCCATGGCAGACTCGAATTCATTTCATCGGTTTAGAGTCATGATAGACTTAGGTCATTTCATCAGTTTATAGTTGTGATAGACTCGGGTCATGTTCATCAGTTTATAGTTGTGACAGACTCAGGTCATTTCATCAGTTTATAGTCATAACTGACAACATCATATCTAAATCTTCCCCTTGAACCAGAGGTCAGTTGGTCAGTCATTTTTAAGAACACGAGCAAGCGAGGTTCTTAGCGCTTAAAGCTTGGTGAGGTTGAAACATTGCAGAGGTTTGGGCATGGGGCTTGGCTTTAGCTTATATGCTGTACCTTCCAATCTTGTTGATTCCTAATTTTGAACAGAGGTTTAGAGCAGAGCAAGGTCTTAGAGACCTTGACGAAAGCTCGGATGATGAAGCTCAGAGGTGTTGGGGAATGATTTTATTCCCCTGCATTTGTGTTTTGTTCTTACACTTGTGTTTCTCTTTTGTGCTTTTCACCTTTGCATTTGCGTTCTCTGGCACTTAAAATAAGCACCTATAACGACGTACCATTGCACACCTTTGGGTCTTGTCTTTAGCATCCATATTGACAAGCCCCAAAGGCCATTGTTGCTCTCTGTGTGTGACAGTTAAGAGTCTCTAGACCTTCCCTGTCAACACAGGAACCCAGTGAGTCAGGATGGGTGCAGAAGTAAATCCCATCTTAAGTTTGTTGAATGCTTTTCTACACTCCTCGGTGAAGTTCCATGGTAAGCCTTTTCATGTTAGTCTGGTAAGGAGAATGGTGATTGCCGAGTAGTTAGCTATGAACTATCTGTAGAAGTTCGCGAAGCCAAGGAAGGATTGGACATCCTTAACCTTCTGAGGTTTGGGCCATTGTAACATATACTAGACTTTGTCTTCTGCTATAGTGAGCCCCTCAGGTGATAACATATACCCGAGGTATTCCACCGAGGTTTGGTAGAAGGAACACTTATGTATCTTCATGTGCAAATAGACTGTGCTTTTGTAATCATCACAAAACTTCTCTAATGTGTTCAATGTGTGAGGTCTCATCGTTGGAGTAGATGAGGATGTCATCTAGGTAGATGATAGTGCAGACATCCAGCAAATCACCGAAGATGTCATTCATGAATTGTTGGAAGGCTGCTGGGGCATTTGAGAGACCAAAGGGCATTACAAGCCACTTGAAGGATCTATAGCGGGTCCTGAAGGCTGTTTTCCATTCATCTCCTTCCGCAATTCAAATGAGGTGATAGGGATGCCAGAGGTTGCTCTTTGTATAGATACAAGCTTTCTTGGGGACTTCTAAAAGGTTGGAGATTAGTGGGAGCAGGTAGTGGTCTTTCTTGTGATCCTGTTGAGACCACAGAAGTCTACACAAAGTCATAAGGAACTGTCCTTTTTTCATACAAATAGTACAGGTGCTCCATGCGAAGAGTGGGATGGGTGTTAAGTCCACGTGTCAGGCGCTTAGCTAATACTTCCGAAAAGGCTTATCCGGATTAGCGTAGTGGTCCGTGAAGGAACCGAAGGCCGAGAACGGGGGTCGAAACGGCCACGGACGGGGACAGGAGCGTCGGAAGCTTAGGGTTAGTCGCGGATTGGTTCTATCCGGTCACCAAGGTGTTCGAGGTCGAAGGGACTTGGCTTCAACTTATGTGTTGCACCCTCCTCAATTGTCTGTCCCTAATTTTGGAAAGGAGACGGAAGTTTACCGGAATGAATCGGAAACTAGAGGGTAGACTAAGTCGATATTCGTACTGGTGAACAGTCCAGTTGACTGGGAGAATATATACATGCGACTATCCTTGTACTATCTTTGCCAGTCATAAAACAAGGAGAAAGGGGGTACAAGGGGTCAATATAAAAGAGAAAACAAGGGAGTGAGGTACGCGATGATCCTGCGCGTCATCTATCAAAGGAACGGAACCTTGACTTTCGGAATCTTCGGAGGTTCGGAAGCTTCGGAACCTCGGATTGATGCATTGGAAATCCGGAAAGCGGTTAAACAGGCTTTGAGCGGTCGGAAAGGTCCCGGAATCGGTGTGGGTGGTTGTGGGGGTTAATGGGGGTTTATTGGGGGTACGGGCCATAACAGTATCCCTCCCTTAGGACCGAGCCCTCGAGGTTATAAGCTTTATTCATGGTTGTAAGAGAAACCCTCTGGACTCCTCCAGAGTTGTCTCATGGAGAAGGCTAGACAGGAGGAATCTGAACGGAAAAATAAACCTATACATTGGAATCTGTAGGGCTAACCTCCTGGTACTAGGTCCGAAGCTTGGGCGCTTATTCCGGTTTCTAATCATCATGCTAAACTCATTCCGGTCTCCCACCTGGTGGGTCCTAAATTCCTAACCTTTGGAGTATTGTCTGTATGGAATTATCCATCGGTCACACGGGAGGTCACGGATATCACAGATATCATGGATACTGTGGAGATGGTGTGGTTGGTAGTGTGGACAAATGGTGAGGATGATGGATACTATGGGAGTTCAGCGAATGATGGAACTTGTGGATGTTGCTT
>QLPI01028029.1:0-10475 GCA_003314275.1 Chroogomphus rutilus
TGTGAACTCAATACAGTATGAGTCTGGTGCAGATACAGTGTATGCAGGATCCCTATATTTGAGTCATGATCCATCATCGGTACACGGAAAACGGCATACAACATCGTGGATGGAGAACAGGCGAGGTGAGGTCGGCGCACCAACACCTGCAGCCTCGTACGGGAAGTCTCACGGTCCAACTCAAAGATATGGTACCGCACCCGGACCTTCACCAGTTCACTGTTCACCGTCGGCACCGGAGATTGAGGAAGGGGAAGAGTGTGATGAAAACTGCAAAATATTTCGGGTTGTATGTGGAAGCCGCGAACTGGAGGGACAGTGGCGATGATTGAGAGTGACGTGAGTGTTGATCTAAGGTCGAGGTTAATGAGCCGACTCTTGAGTGGCCTACAAGCTGAAGATTACTAACGTCAAGAGGCGCGTTCTGTGAGGACCTGGCGAGCGACGTGCTCCCGTGTCCCAAATGATCCTGAGGCGCGGTTTGAAGGACCTAGATGAGTGAGTATGAGACCACTGGGAAAGACTGGGCGCGGGTCGAACGTCGAACGGCCACATACGTTATCTTCACGTGGTCGACGATGATCTTGATTGGTTTGGGAAGGAGGTAGTCCGTGAAAATGACATGGAGGGTCCTTTGAACGGGGAAATACCTGATGTGAATGTTGGAAACGGCCGTAGCAGAACCGCGAAAACTGAGAAGCGGTTCGATAGTTCCTCTCCGACACGCTTGCGACGGATCATGCCGTAGAGATCCTATCTCGACTATCGAACGTTGAACATTGAGGAGAGGGTGGTATTGTAATGAGGACTATGTCGCGGTTTCCCGCGACTGAAATTCGGTCGGGGGAAGAGCGCGTTCGGAGATCGCCTGCAAGCTACTTATAATATTCCCCGAATCGGAACTCAAACGCTCTCTTACCCCACAGCACTTCTCCTTTTGTGAGAGGGTCGAGAAAACGAAGGAGAAGACCGGGTTTTCCTGCGACTCCTTCTCTTTCTTCTACGCCCTTTACCTATTGGTTGGTTGTCAGTGCAGACGAGTGCTTGGACCGATGAATCGCTTTTTAGACTCGTCTTTATTTTCCGTCTCGTCTTTTTGTACTTACAACTAATGACCTTGACGTCTATGCCTTGGACTATTATTGTTCTGACACTCACAACTTCACCATGTACTTTTTATTCCCCTCCCCACTCATCTGTGCCCATCATTCGTCTATCCCCTTTCTATCCTCAGTTGTGCTGTCTACCCCCCTCATATATCATTTAGCATGCAGACCAACCTTGCACATGTAGCCTTAAGGACTCACAGAAGTCAATGTCAATGTCAGTAATCTGGTAGTCCTTGAGAAGGGCTAGGATATCCTCAGCAGCGTCATGGGCAGCCGTAGCAGAGGTAGACTCTGGGATGACACCAATCCAAATGGTGACAGGACCAATGACTGGTTTCTTAGCCTCACCCTCTTCTTCACCCTTGGCATCTTCTTCATCCTCATTAACCTCAGCCTTCTTGAAACGAACAATGTCTATCCTTGTAAAGTGGATCTAGAAATCCCAGTTAGCTAAGTCTATAATATGATGGATATTAACTGACTGTATGAGCATCCATGATCTCGACAACCTTCCAACCTAAGTCATCATTCCAGACCTTTGTAATCGGATGGGTGAAGACTTCACGCAGCTCCTTCAAATGCCACTGGGCCTTAGGTCCCCTGGGTGGGGACCACTTCTCCTTGCTTGTGCGGTAAAGTAATGTGGGCTTAGAATGCAGGCCTGCATAGTAGAACTGAGCTTCTGCATTAGAGACAGCATATGGATCAGAAGTGCTGGAAGTAGTGCTGGATGCAGCATCATCGCCAAAGCCCAGAGAGGAGAAAGTTGATGATGGGGAGATAGTAGCATCCTTGCTCTGAGCCTCCCGGTAGCTCTTAGCAAAACGAACATATTCCTCACGTTCTTCTTTAGAAAGCACTGAACAAAAAAAGGGAGATCAAGATAATTAGTATGGGGTTATCATAAAGAAACTAAGGGACAGACTGATGTATGATTTGAAAGATCAAAAGAGAGTTAAGTGATTTGGCTGTGTGGTGTGGAGAGATTTGGCAGGGGACTTGAGCTGACTCAAAAGAGGAGGTATTTATACTCTATCTCTCTTTTATAAAAAGTTAAGGGGAGACTCCTGTGTGCATTTTTGGTCCCATGTTATAAGCTATTGGCATAAGCTCGCTCGGTCAGCTTCTGTCGCACATACGTCACGTCTCGCGTCATTGCTCCTAAGAAAATTAAACACACCCGCTGGGCGAACGCTGCCTAACAAACTAAACAAGCCCGGCGGGGAATACCAACCACTCTATATAGAGTATACTTGTGTGAGAACGTGTTTGGAATAATGCCAATTGATTGATGAAACAAGAATGTGGTCTTTGGGACTATGAGTTGAATGATTTGATACATTGAGAAAATAAGTTTGTGCTCAATGTTGTTTGCTTAACAGCCTGATCCCCAAGACCTTCGTTTTGACATGAGAGAGATGGTACTAGCTCTTCATGGAATGGTGCTGTACCAGAAATCTTCCTTTCCCAACTGAAGAAGGCTAGAGAAGATGAAGAATGGCCTCACCCAATCCGTACCGACAATACACTCTCATTCTTGCTAACAGTAATCAAATTGATGCCCCAAGAAATCAAGTGATCCCAGTAATAATTTTCAGAAAAAACGAACTCCCCCTTCTGCATAATAGTTGTACTGACTTTCCATTCTTCACCTGATGTCGTCCATGCCCCTCTTTTTCAAACTTAAATTTCCAACCAGAATCAGCAAAAAACACAGCATCGCATCCCCGACCAGACAATAAACAGAGCATTATCGTTCTCTTAACAACACATTCCTTTATAAAAAAAACTATACCGCAACGATTTCAAAATTTCACGGATACACAAACATTGCTCTTGGATCTCAATAGGAAATGTGTGTTGCTTACGTCACCTAGATCCCCGAAAGCACCATAGATCCTCAAAAGTTTCTCCTTTGAGCTTAACGGTTCTCACTCCAATACAACCTGAACTTATAAATAGTAGTCGGAGTTTCGGCCAATTGCTTGACGCACGGCAATTGACTGCCATAACACCAGGGAAGGAGAGACCACGACTAAGAATATATACTGCCAAAATACCCACGTTGTGACATAGGTCCATGTGATACGAGGACTATACGAGGACTGGAAGCACATATATCGCCTTGGTCCCATAGTGAAGAAGTTTATGGTCACCACTTTCTCAAGGGTAGTTGTACGTAAAAGCGGGATAAAAGCAATTAATTCGGTGCAATGGGCAGGCCTGAACTTCAAACTCTTTGCTGCGCTTAACTGGCTTTGTTCTCATTCCCCATTCCTCCCATGCTACAGCTTCTTTCTATCATTATCGCTGCCATCTTGGCCACCCCGACCCTAGCACAGAACGATGGAACCACCGTGCAGACTCAGCAGGGTTCCGTCACTGGCACACTTGTCGTGAAAGGCGTACGACAATTTTTAGGCATTCCGTACGCTGTTGCCAACAGATGGGAAGCTCCTCAGCCTCCACCCTCGCGTAGTGTAACTCTGATGGCGACAAGTTTCGGGGATTCTTGTCCAGAGTCGCTCACCCCTACATCCAGCGAATTTGTAGTTCTCAGCGGAGCCACAGGCCAAAATCCCACACACTCCGAAGACTGCCTGAGCGTTAACATATGGACACCCAGCCTAGACAGAAAGCAGGGTGCGGCAGTCATGATTTGGATCTATGGCGGGAGCTTTGCTTTTGGAAGTGTACGTGCCACAGGGCTCCTCGAGTATCGAAGTGGAATCCATCTGATTATGCATCCAGAGTAATGTGAAGTATTATGTGGGACAAAATATCGTTCAAGACAACGATGACATCGTTGTCGTATCCTTGAATTATAGGACGAATATTTTCGGGCAACCAAATGCCCCACAACTTGCTAGCTCTTCTCAGTCACAGAATTTCGGTCTGTTAGACAGGCAAGCAGCTATAGAATGGGTCCACGATAACATTGCGGCCTTTGGAGGAGATCCCGACAGAATAGTGTTATTTGGTGAAAGTGCCGGGTCTATTTCCATCGACGCCTATACGTATGCGAATCCGAGCGACACAATTGTCAAAGGTATAGCTTTTGTGTATCGCCTTTCCTGGGAATTTGCAATGACGTTTGCTCTCAAGGTATCATCCAGGAATCGGGGAGGTTCGTCTATAGTGGAAAATGGTGTCGTCCACTCACTAATGTCATTTTCTTTTCTAGTTTATCGGGAAATGCATTATTAATACCCCAGGGACCTGTAACGACCGTTGATTCTTGGATAGAAGTTGCAACAGCAGTTGGTTGCGGCGATAGTGAGCCTAACCAACATATTACCGGTTGTCAATTGCTTAATCCATAAAGTCGCGACACCGTTCCAGTTTGCTTGTATGCAGAATATCCCATTCCAGGTTCTGGAAAACACGCTTACTGCCGGTTTAATCCCATTCGCGCCGGTACCAGATGGTATGCCACCAACTTCAGCTCATGAAATAGTGCCAACCATCTATGTTATAGGCATTACTTACTTTTCGGATATAAATGCCCGGTCTGCCGCAGGAGAGTTCCTCAAAGTACCTCTTCTAATCGGAACCAACGCCCAAGAAGGAGATGTATTCGTCGTCGCGTTGGAACTTTTGTCCCTTGGAGGTTCCATCCCGGGATTAACGCAGGTTGGTAGCGATGAGGTTACAGATGTGATGTTCAACTGCCCGGCAAGCATAACTGCCAGAGATCGTGTGAACGCTGGGGTTCCAACCTGGAGATACCGGTATGAAGGTAACTCGACCTGTATCGAAATACGTGCACAGCATTTTAAGCCATGATTTCGCAGCGATTTTCCCAGACTTGTCGACTCGACCAGATCTTCGTGCCTATCATGCATCGGAAATTCCAATTGTCTTTGGCACATATAACTCATCTGCCTTCTCGGTTGCTCCCACCCCAGCCGAGATTGCTCTGTCGAAGTACGTCCAGGGTGCTTGGGTGGCCTTTGCTCGTGACCCTGTGAACGGATTGGTCAACTACGGCTGGCCTCAATACGATCCCGCCACCTCAACGCTTGCTGAGCTTGGGAACCCAGGGAATCAGACTGGAGTGGTATTCACAACCAGCGCCACATTCGATGCCGGTTGTACGTTTACAGAGGCTGAACTCTCTTTGACGAACCAAGTGCTAAGTCTCTTTGGCGGTGCCCTGTAGTGTTGCACTTCCATAGAGCCTTAAACCCCTCAGATAAAATGTAGTTCTAGGACTGTGACGTCTTCAGCTCAGCGAGGTGTACTATTATCGTGGGAGAATAAGAGACGAGTCAGTAGGCTTAATTTTCCATTAAGTTCGTCGCCCATTTTGAAAGTGGTTGGTATATGGTGATTCCGAATTTGCTCAAGTGCTTGTTCGGACATGAGCAGCTCTGGAGCACTGCATGAATCACCCCAAGAATTCCAATAGAGTTGTGATACTTTGCAACTTGAGCGGCACCGCCACGATATGGTCTGTTACAACAATGTTTCAAAGATCAACAAGCCCGAGAAGAATCATGTCGCAGTGTCTTACCGTCTTGACTTCGACCTCCCTGGAAATCCAAATCACCTCAGTGGTGTCCTGAAGAGGTCGATATATGAAATGTCGGACTCCATCAAGTCCAGAAATTTCAACTCCCTTGTTGGTGTGAGATGTAATATACGAAGAACAGGAGACGTTGCGGGTCCCTGTTGGTATGGACCAGTATGTACCGCCATTCCCTAGGACGGAGAACTCCACACTATAGCATTTCTTCCCCAAACGTACGGCTTAGCTCTCATATTCTCAGATTTAGGTGGTGAATACCGGCCAGAGGCGTCTCAGCATCACCTCACTTCTATGAGAAGGAAGAATTGGGAGTAATTGAATCGCTAGGAAGCGAGCGAACTCAGCGAAGCCAAGACAGCATTATATTGCTCAGCCAGGCCGATGCCCGAAATGAAATGGACATAGGCGCCAATAAATACTCACCCTGAGCAATAACGCATTCGATCACTGACCACGACTATGTTCATGACCATGGTCGCGACTCCGGTGGCGGTTGACGTTCGAACCCGACAATGGAGATCAAAGAAGCCATCAGCCAAGCATAGGCGCACCGACCCACAGTCGTCCACAGACACGCTTCCCAAGCCAGAGGGATGTTCACGCATCGTTTTGAGCAGCTCAAACTTGTGACTTCTTTTCGACTCGCCACGGTTTCTTTCTTACTCTTTACTATTTCCTCTCTTTTCTTCCTTTTCTCTCTTTCTGTACTTCATGGACACCCGGCGAGAGATATTTGGAACAGAGACGTGCTCCGGCAGCAGTTCAGGACCTTCCTGCCCCACCTTGAGGGAAGAGCCACGCCCAAACAGGAGCATGAGTATCTATCTAATGGCCTACTCAAAACGAACTTGGAAGGGAGGCATCCTATGTCAGAACTCATTGCGCAGGCTGAGAAAAAGTGGAATGCTCTTAAAAACCGGTGAGGTTTTTTGTCATTCCTGCACCACTTTTGATATTGGCAAACCCTTGATACCGCTGTCAGAAGATACTTTAGATGCTGGTTTCACCTTGACTCTTTTCTTACTACCCGTCGTGTTGCTCTCTTTATCATTCAGCTAACCATATGTTTAGCCAGTCCAAGACCCTGGAGAAGGCTAAGGCCGAATACAAACGCCGTTACAATCGGTCTCCCCCGCCAGGCTTCGATGACTGGTATGCGTTTGCCGTTAATAATAATTTTATTCTCATAGATGAGGTGGGAGCTCCACTTAACAATAAAACTCAACCTGTATTCAAAAAGATATTTCCTAGTTTGATCAAATAAACAGAGACATAGCTCCCTTACTCGCAATGCCCCACTCTGCTCTACTTGAGAGGTTAGAAGAAGCGAGAGAGATCAGCGAACAATCTGGTTTCATTGTCAATGTTTGTGTATCAATACTTGTAATAGTGTCGCGTTAATGACGAAACTTCCAGATAAATCCAGCGCAGAACAATGCATCGCTTACAGGACCAGCCTTCTCGCAGATGCGGGTCAGACTCTTCTATTCTCTGATTTTAGCTATATCCCGTGGTCTTTCCAACCTCACGCTCTACGGGAGCGGTGAGGATAGAAGTGGAAGAATCCTGGGCGGCGAAATGAGAGAATGGATCGCTGAGGGCAAGGGCGGTAAGATATTTCATCATCTTCCATTTGCACCAGTTGACTTGTGATTTAGAAATACCTTCGTCTTTGCTTCAGAAATTTGAGGATCCCTTCCGTGATGGCCGCAAGGATATATTCAGCGCATGCCTTGACCCGCCATCTGACAAGCTCGTACATGACGCGAGTAATTCCTTCCAACAGCAGGGTACGTATGTTCTCGATCACCATATTTAATTTGGAGCCTGATGCAACTGCCGTCTTGAAAGACCAGTCACCGACATTCATTCATGAACCATCTCTTGCCTCCGACTTCTGTCTTAATCCTCCTCTTGTTCATTTGCATGGCTCCTTAGCCGCAACACATATCGCCCGCGGAGCTCGTCTTTTCCCCGAATTTGTATTTGGGAAACTCCCTCTGGGGTCGGAAATTCTTCTTCCGGATACAGCAGTATGGTCTTTGACCGATCCTATTTTGACGTCACATTCACCTGGTTTAATGCACTCAGGGCTTCGATCCCTTTACGCTAAAGCAAGCTAGACCATGGTCTGAAAAAACGTATAACAAGCTGTTTTGGCGAGGACTTACAACAGGTGGCTCGTATCGTGATGGGATCGGTGGACCGCTTGGCTGGAAAGGAGGGAGTCAGAGAATACGAGCCACATTTACATTTTCGAACAGTGAGTGGCCACACTTGGGTATCGAACTCGCAGCTGACCATGGCGTCATATAATCCAGACACTGCCTCGGAGCCTCCCTCGTACTTGTCTAAAAATGTGCATATTCTCTCCCAATCTTCGATGGGCAATCTGGAAATTCAATCTTTCCCTCGTACTGAGCTCAATACACTCTACGCGGACGTTGGGGTTATACAGCCACCTATCCAATGCAGCGAAGAGGACGGCACCTGCGATGCAATGCGAAGTGAAGTCCCTTGGCGCGAAGGTCTTGGAATTTGGGGCGTGGAACGAAGTCGATGGAAATATGTCTTGGATTTGGGTAGGCCTTCGGTTTGCGATCGTATCCAAGGTTATTCTAACTGAAATTGTCAAAGATTCTAACGGACACAGCGGCGACTTGGAGACCTCACTGGGTCTGGGGAGGTACGTACAATGCTCCATTCCATTGTTGAGATTGGACGTAAAACTTTAACTAGTGTTGTTCTCAAAACGTCCTTCTATCCGCATTGGAACTCGGACTGGTGAGTGATTATGATAACCCTTTCACATCACATTTGACTTAGTGTTATCAGGCTAATACCATATTACCACTATATAGTGGGTATATCCTTTCTTGTTAGAATTGCCCATAAAATAAATAAAAATTCTTGCATTTCTTGAATTTCCAGCCCATACAGCAAGATTTTTCCGACGTTTATAATATCATGGCGTTCTTCGCAGGACCCCCTATCAATTCTCCCGATGGGCTCCGAATAGACACCTCTCTCGGGCACGATGAGCTTGCACGCAAGATTGGTGAAAATGCTGAGCGATTCGTGCGGACCACGTGGCGATGGGAGGACATGCAAGTCTACGTGGGTCTTTTTTTTTTTTTCATTCTTACAATATTGGTATGATATTATCATATTTGTGTACTGATGAACCTGTTCAGGTGTACCGACTGTTGCTTGAGTATGCGAGACTGGTGGAGGACAAAACATCGGACGATTTATGACCTTTTCTTCTTTCTTAAAGTTTCCCTGTATTAAAGGATGGACTAATTGGATAATTCTGTAAAATTTTCTTACCCTTACCTATTCCTTTTTTTCCCCTTGTTTGGTAGAACTATTTATGAGGATATACGGAGTCTGCACTGGCGATAAACAGCATAATAACCATGGAATACGAAGGCATCATCGTTTCTCACCCTAAAGACCGTCACAAAGTATAGCAGGCTCTGGCACGCCTAAAAAAGTAGGGGTGAAATCCACCATCAGGCCTAAGGCTCGAGGATGAGGAGAGAGTGAACAAAACCCAAATTAAATTTACTTTTAAATATTTGTTTTCTGAACATGCTTAAGTCAGCTGCCTGCGCTGCCCCCACGGTTGTCAAAAGTTCTGATGATATTACTGCAAGGATCCAGATGATGTCATGATCTGTTGTCCGTATCGGTGTAAAAGAAGAAAGATGAACAGTGAACTATAAATATATCAGTCCGGCTAGTATATTCATAGTTCATCGACAGTCTAGGCATATCTTTATGAAATCCTTATCTCTAATGATCATGATAAGGGCGCCACATTCGATGGTCTCTGAGGCAACCAAATATCATTGATTCTTATCCAGGGTATCTTTGTGAAAGAGCAATAGCATTTAATTTTTATCTCAAGGCTATTTGTAATGATACAGTCATAACATACACGATCGAGAGACTGGAGGCGAAAAAGCTGCAAAATCAAAGAAACTCCCATGAGGGAACCAAAAGAAACCGAAAAGGACGAAAGAGGAACAAAAGTATGAAGAGGAATCGGCAAGCAGGCAACAAGATGAATTCGAAGAGGAAGGAGAGAAGATGGGAGCATGGATATGAGGGAAAGCATGGTTCATGGTCATATGGAGGCATGTAATAATCAAGAGGCACGCATAATGATAAGCTGATAGAATTATAAGAAAAGAAAAGGTAAGTAGATGTTACCTCATGACGACTTTGTCGGAAACTGCAGGACGACTCCATCCCAAACGCCATTTCGGCTTTCACCATGATCATCTTGCTCGTCTTGTAGCTCACTGTCATCATCTTCATCACTCCAATCGCCATCAAAATCTTCTGTCCCGTCATAATCGAAGTCATCCTCAATCCATCGGGAGAAACGGCTGAGTGTACCAAACGTCTGAGCGCTCTGCGCAGCAACTTTGGCTTGGAAATAGGGATGAAGATGCTCCCAGCCCATCTCATGTAAAGTTTGCACCCATTCTGCACTTTGGGTCGTGGGATCAAGATATCTGACACTGCGGTGCCAGGATTAAATTCGATACTGCAATCCGGGCTTTCCAATAATACTCACCGGAGAAAATGATTCTTACAAAGGACATAACGATAAAGACTGGGCTCCATCTTACCGGCACATGATCCACCGATGGCTTTACGCACGAACGGCGCGCGGTTAGGAGAATTTGAGAGCGGCGATGTAGGTGAAGGATAGCGTGAGATTGTGGATTTAGCGGGAACATTTGATGGTAATACAGTGGGTGGAGTTTCTGGTGGTGGGGTGCTTGAAGTTGTCGTGGAAGTGCTGGACGTAAGGGCATCAA
>QLPI01028044.1:0-10432 GCA_003314275.1 Chroogomphus rutilus
GCCCCACCGCATTCCCTGTGAATTACAAATCAGTGAACTTTATTAAAATGTCAAAAATTCTACGTGCCCGATAGCGTATATGTGCCCATTTGGGCATGTATACCAATGGCCCGTATGAGAGAAGTCGAACGCCTTGACGATCTGAGTGAGCTCGTCGAGCGACACTTGGTTGTAAAAGACACCGTTTCTGATGGAGTGTTCAAGCTCACTCCATTGTTTAATGATTTTCCGGGCTGGCTCTCTAAGATTCATGGCGATCCATTCCTGAGCTTGGATGTCATCTTCTTTCCGAGCAGAGATATACTCCTGTTCAGCGCGGTGTATAAGCTTCCTCGCCTCTAAACCCTTCTTTTGGGTATCTGTTAACAAGATTTTGCGCTCCTCTAGGCTGTGCTCTTTGGGCGCCCACATTCCGACATCGAACCGTAACAGCTCGAACTTGGCTCTGAGGTCCAAGAGGTTTGAGTTTGCAATTTGGCGACGATTTTCAGACTTCGTGGCTATCTCCCGCGCCAATTCTACGTCTCGACAGCAGGAAAGATAAATGAAACGGATATAGCTCGCCCAGACAAAGCGGACGGTGTCGGAGCATTTGGCATTTGCGCGCAATGCTTTCAGCATGACTTCAGCCAGTTCTCCCATAATGAACCGAAGCCTTAGGGAGAGGAACAATCCATCCACGCTAGAGGCAACTCACCAATCAGCAATTTCTGGCACGATGGGTAAAGACGAACCGACCTGAATCTTTTATCCGCACGGGGAGGAGGCTGTCCAACGTTAAATCTAGCCACGCGCATTGCGTTCACAGTAGGATTAGGTGGTGCATGTGTAGCGCCCTTAGTGCTGAACTCATCCATTTCTCTTTGATACAAGGTTGAGAAAGCATTCTCGTATGCGACAATATGTGCAGGACGTTGAGATGCTACCTCGATTGCAATAGCGTAGGCCTGAACAAGATGAGCCGTTGTTTCCCTCCACTTGTTGGCAAGGGGTCTGGGTACTAGATGGGCATTCTTCTTTTTAGTTCCACCAGCGAGACTGAGAAGCTGGGGTCTGATAGGGTAGGTGGGAGCATCCCCTATATATTTCATATGCATTCTTGGTATACGCTCCAGATCATGGGGTGATAAATTCAGCGCTAGGGAACCGACTTTGACAATACTTTCTTCGATAAGTGCCTTCGCTTCTACCAGGTTGAAAGCATCCAGTTTTCTCTCGGCACTAGCTAGAGAGTGCGACATATCCGACGCCACATTAAGTTCTGCCAAGTCCAGCGCGCTTCTTCTGATGACTCGGCGATAGCGAGGTATCGTGATGGGTGACCGACAAGTGGGACAGACAGGAGCCACTCGAAATCCGGGATCAGGTGTAGCAAGCCCATGCCATTTATCGTCAATGGATCGATAGAATTGCTTCAGTTCGCAAACACCATCGAGAGTCTCTACTGTGAATGTATGGCCACAGGAAAGGGTGAATATAAGAGTGTCTAGTGTATCACCAGGCACAAGCTCTTCCAGTGTTGTCTGCATGATGACGTCGACTATGTCCTTTTTGCGGTCTGACGGCGCACAGAAGACGCAAACACTGCAAGGTTCCCCGCACACTAGTACTATCAGCTCAACAAATATATGACGCTCTAAACAAGTAGCAAGACTCACGAGAAGGACATTGATGCCCACAAGACAAAGCTTTGGAACACCGAATATCACAAGGTAGTCTGGCGCAAATGCTACCACAGGGTACCGGACACGTCCCTCGGTGTGGACAACTCCAAGAGCAAGGTTGCGCACAGGGAGCACAAACCACATTGCAAGGTTGTTTACAACTGGTGTGTTCACACCTCTGGCGGCAGATTTCAACACAACGTGTTGTACATTTGTGCTCCTCTAAACAAGGTTGGGCGCAAGTATGCCCACAAAAAAGTATCTTTCGGCAAGGGTGTGCTTGATGTTGGCTTCGTAGAGCACGGGGGCCACCGTCACGTATACGATCGTCAAGTGACTGACATTTAGCACAAGGTGCCTGACAGGATCGTCCGCAACAGACGAGATTAACACCACAAGTCGCTTGGCATCTGTAAGAGGTCACATCTTCACCGCAAGGTATGGTAACCTTGTGTTCACACGTGGAATAGGATTTCTCGACCTTTACATGGCATTTGACCCCGCTGAGATCTTTCATCGAATGACTAGGATAGGATCGGTTTTTAATGACAATAGCAACAAAAGAGGCCTAGAAAGGGACACACCAGGGGACCGAAGGGCTTACATGACCACATGGCAGTGAAACGTCGAGAATTGGATGAAGGCAGTTTCCACAGGGTACGGAACACAATTTGTTACACGGATGAGATTGAGGGCAGAGACGAAGGCAATTTTGAGTGCACGAGACAGCCTGGTGGCCCTCGTCATCGGAATGACATTTATAAGGACAGACGTGTCCACATTTGAGCGGTTCACCACATTGCCTCAGGCAACCACCTTCGAGTTTCAGAGTTAGACAATGATGAGGCGGTGATGATATCCTTACCGTCAGGCGCGAGTTGTGGGAGCATTCCAGGAGCTGATACGTTGTGTTGCTCCTCGGGATGTTTCCAACACGAGATTGGGAAGGCTGATCCCAGGGAACCCTGTTCATCAAAAATGTCAATGATAGTCTTCCACAAGGGTGACTTGTGAGCCAGATTATTTGCATTGCCCATGATGTAGAGACCATGTTTGGCTCGGGAAAGGGCAACATTTGTACGATTGCGGCTTTTCAGAAATCCGATGGACGGTTGCATTACTGCCGCGGCGCGCTCTTGTTCGTCTTCTATAGACCCCGAATTGCGGACAAGTGACAAGATGATAATTTTTGCTTTGATAGATGTCAGTGTTAAAGATGTGTAGTTAAATGCTGTGCGACGTAATACCTTCTTCCCCTTGAAAGTTGTCAACGGTGCGGAGTAAAACCTAGGAGACATGTCAACATCGAATTTGAAGGTAAAAAAGCTCAAGAGGCACCTTTCTGGTTACAGATACTCGACTCACGCTAACGTTTTCTGAATCGTCTTCGTCTTCTTCGTGAGCGGCGATTTTCTCTTGATCACGTTCATCTATCATTGTGACAACTTTTCCCGCAAAAGCATCCCTCATACGAACGAGTTGCCCTAGATAGGCGCACAGAACCACGATATCGCCATCGTCATTGTATGAGCCTTGCCTTCATAGTTTCTTGTAAATACAGTCGCGAAGAAGTAGCCAATTATACCCACTTTAGGAAATGTAAAACTAGATCCACTGTCATCTGTACCTGTTGTGGATCAGGAACATGTTTGGAAAGGAGTTATTCCATGTACCTCAAACAAATTGTGCTTTGATACAGAGTCATCTCCTCCTCCTGTCTCACGATGCTCATGGGACATGAAGAACAAGTCCTTCGCCACTCCACGAACAGATGGGTAATGCTTGGTAGATTCATGATCTTGAAGTCTCGGGTATAGAGATTTGCTGGCGTGCATATAAATATATATTTCGCTTAAATAAGCACTATACCCACCGGACAAGATCAGCGATACATGGACGCATACGACGTTGAACTTCCAACTGTGACATCTGTAAACCAGAGGACGAAAGACGTTCCATTAAGGATACATCGAAGCGATACAATGCGGCTCCCCGCTTGCTGTCAACAGATAAATCTGCCAACCAAATCAAAATGAAAGTTACTTCCGATATTAGGAACTTACTATAGTTGGCTAAATTTGGTCGCAATTGCAATGGATCACCAATCAAAATCAGATGCTCGATGCTGGGAACTAAGCTGCCTAGAACATGAGCCTCCAAAACTTGGCCGGCCTCTTCGACAAGTAAGATCTTCGGGGAAAAGCTCTAAACAATCGGAGTTCGATGATTACAACAAGAATGAAACTAGATCAGGGCTGAACTCACTTTCAAGAGAGCATTAAGTTTCGCAGCTCCTAATAACAGGTCAGAAAAATAGCAGGTATACGTGAGGATTTGATACATTTACCATTGGTTGTACATCCCACGATGTCAATCTCTTTTAGTAGGCGTACTTTAGACTATGGAAGTTGTGAGCCACATAGTTATGCAAAATAGAATATTGCCATGCCTGATCTTTGATCTCATTGTAACGTACTCGAGAATCCTCGTAGTTTTTGCGTAGGCGAGAGAAATCGTCAATTTGCTGCTGTGCAAGAAACTGGCCCGCAGCATTCTTCCAATATCGACTAAGGCGATTCCGTTCTTTCTCAGACAACTTCCACATATTTACACCAGGTTTTAATAGGTCTAGGATCGGCCTATCTGTTGTCGGAATGTCTGGTCGGCCGTTGAGGTTGAACTGAGAAAAGAAAGCATCTTGCAGTACAGTCGGGTCAGTAGGGTGGGTAGGATCAAATTGCCGTGAAGTTTCGGTTGGTTCAAGGTCTGTCGTCTGATTGTCATGCTTTGTCGCTGGACTTGGCTCTCCGTCAAGGTCGGGGAAGTTCTGCATCCATGTAGAAGCAGGCCCCATATCAGGAATGACCGTCCATCCATCTGATTCCAATATTTCAGATTCGTCCTCATCCTCTGATGATTCCTGAGCATGGACATCAAGAACTTTGAAGCGGTTCGAGACAGGATCAACGTGTGGTGAAGACGCCGCCTTGGTATCCAACGGCTTTAAATAAAGAAGATCGTCAGCATTCTCCCAAAAATTGTAGAAGATGTGATGAGAGGATCGTCTGCCAGCAGTCTGCCAGCCAGTATGTTGGTCCTTGATGAGGGCATCTACCCAGCGTGGAGGACTCTCCAATGATGCATGCAAGTCTGGATATTGTGTTTGGAGGAACACATCCAGTTGTTCATCGGTCACCGTCGTCTTGCGTACAAGCTCCATGAGCACTTCCATCTCTCTCTGGTCCTCTTTCAACTCCCTGAACTGGGATTTGAGTGTATGATCCAGTCGAGATTCCCCTTGCGCCATTTCCAAATTTTCAATGTTGAATTTTGAAATGCGTTCATCGGCTGACCGTGTCCCCAGGCGGACGATCTTATCTGTGATACGAGCATCCAGAACCGAGGAGAGCATATGATCCAGTGCATGATTGGTGAATGCGATCATCAGTAATGGTCCTATTCTATTCGCTAGCAGCACTCTTATGAGTTCGACACCTATATATGTCTTTCCAGTACCTGGGGGACTGCAGCATAACATGAGTGCAAAACTGAGGAGATCCTTTTTAAATACGAACCCTTGAACCAGTGCAATCTCTCTGGTTAATGCATCCACCATGGCATCAGCTTGACTGGTGTCAAGACGACTGTTAGATGCACAGAGTTCCTGGCGGCAAACATCCACTGAAGAGGGGTCCGCAACACTCAGTCGTAGATTTTCTGGAGGCGAATCCTTGAACAAGCACCGCAAATCAAAGCTAAAAGCAGGATTCAAGGCATACGCTGGAGGATTGATATCAATTGTTGCCAATGTCCCAGATCGGACATGGGGGAGGTACCGGCTGAATGGGAAACTGGTGGGCTCGGCGCAAAGCGCATTCAAGAAAGGTCTGATGGTTTCATACATGACAGGGGCTTCTATGAGAAACTTCAGCACCTCGGAATTCGATCCAGGTTTCTTGATGTTCCCCAAAATCTTCAATTCTGCTTCTGGGTCGAAGAAGGACACCTGAAGATCTACACGTTCGTTCCTGTTTTGTTTGGCCGACATGGCAAGATCCTTCAGGGATCCCGCCACGACCCCGAGGTATACAGAAGGGTCGGAACGTGAACCCCAAATCAACGCAACGAGTCCACCTTGCATAAGGCGTTTCCCACCTCTCCCTTCCCAGAAATTTGAACGAACTGCCGGATTCTGTGACCTTGCGCTTCCAGGAGGGGAATCCAGGCTCATGTCAACTGTAACGCCTCGATGGGGATGCAACTGAAGTTTGGTAAACTGGCAGTTCGTGTATACGTTGAACATTAGACCGTCTTCCACTGTACTAACATATCTACCACCGCGCTTGGCTAGAAGGTTTGAGAGCACTGTTTTCTTGAGCGGAGGGAAACGGAGATCTTGCAGAACGAGTTGGATCCCCGTACGAAGAGGGGCACTGAGATAGATTTCAGCCACAAACGTTGGCTAAGTAGCTGACCCATACTTACATAAGTTCCTCTCTGAGGAGGCGAAATTGTACGTCAAGTAGTCTTTCCATACTTCCAGGTTGGAGATGATGTGGGGCATCGTAAAAATTAGCAGGAAGAAATGGTGGCTCGGGACATATTAGCTCTTGATGTGTGGGCGCGATGCGAATATCGACCATGTCTGCGAAATCGTTGTCATGCCTTGGTCCACCCTGTCGTTCGTCACCAGGGCCTGTGTATACTGTGCCGAGATATGCCGCCATGCCTACGTTCGCGGAGCTGTCATTTTTCAGGGAGGTTCGTTGAATGGCATGTTGTCTATCATAGGCCCCCTGCTCGCGTTCCACTATAGTGACAACTTTCCGAATCTGATCACGGATGCGATTTGTGTTAAGTTGTCGCGACGTTGGTGTCGCCTGACTAGCCCATACATCTTTAAAGGTAGGGGGAGTTGAGTTTATTCCAGTTATCCAAAGATCCACCCAGTCACTAAGGTCATGAACGAGTGGCGTCAATGCGGCTTGGGTTGCGGTTGCGTGTCGGAATCGCGTTAAATACCTGCAAGAAAAGCAGCCTCGATAAATGTTGATTACTTTAAAAAGGTGAGAGGGAAACACTTACTCAAAAAAGACTTGGGAGATGCAAGCGAATAGAAGATTACCCGAGATGCTAGGTTGGGATGACAACTGAGGATCTTGGAAGGTTTTCTTAGCCATGAAGTCTTTCATACACGTCTTGATAGTGTTTGCAAATTCTTCGAAATCATTGTGAATAAGGGAGTACAATGCGCTACACGGCTAGTTTAGCAATCTTGTTAAGCCCCAGAAACACTATACCTACTTCACATTGTGGTTCATTGTGCTTTTGACAACAAACTCAGAAGCGAAGTACTAGAATTTCATTTGAACCTATGAACGCAGATCCATCCATGAATGTAACACTCACCATGAGCAGCGGGAAATAAGCCTTTTGGAAAGAAACAAAACGAAGTGACACGCCTGCATTGATGCTCACGTCCTGTTTGCGCACAATATCTCCAAGTCTCAGCAAACCGTTTTGTCCCGGCTGTGATCCACTAACGGTCAATGTGCTGGCAAGGGGGAAACAAAAGATTTACCGTTGCTAGAGTGGTCAGAAGAAGCTAACAAAAAAAAAATTCAACTCGATGCCATACTCAATGATATGGTATCCCCTTACCTGTCCATCTTCGATATTCTCCGAGATGTCTAGTGAGCTAGGGTTGTCAAGGATCCTGCATTGAAAACGAACATACCCAGTTGTTCTCCTTTGTGGCATGCCCTATGAGACTGACGAATGCATAAATTTCGTTGGGCGATTGAAATCGATAATCGTCTCTGAGATATTTTCCTAAAAGGTTGTGCACCTGGGTGGCATTAAGCCTCAGTGTGGCGGAGCTCCGGTAAGCTGCTACAGGTGCGGCCAGACTTGGCGAGGTCAATGCAGTCCGCGGCTCATGTCTGTAACGGCACTGAAACATGCGTTTACATTGTCCAGTCGACCAGAACTCATTGCACAGGCCGTTTGGGGCACGTTCTGCGGCTGGTATGGAGGCATGCCTTGATGGACTATGACTACTTTGTTGTACTTCCCTCAGGGGCGAGGTTGGGGAACCATCTGAAGGGGTAGTGTGGGGAAATTTACAGTCTTGGCCTTTCCTGCACCCACCAGGAGACTGATGGAAACGGCAGGGTGTACGTCGAGACATTGTTTATTTTTCGAATAGCTAACAGAGTATGGTATAAAAGATGTACCGAGGGGTAGATAGGAGTATTTGGGCTAGGGGAAACCGTGAAATAGTTTTGCATCGCGTGCCAAGTCAAGAATTAATTAACACGAGGTGAGATATAATGAAGGCTGTTTGGGATACCTATTAGCTTTGATATCCGTTTAAGAAAAGTATGTACATACACAAATATACAGATGCCAAGATATTTCTTTCTTAGGATAATCTATTGGCGTATTCTGGCGTATTCACATAAGGCCAAAACTATACTCTCATGTGGCGTGGGAAGTCGTCGCTACTTCTGGGCATCTACTTCTTCATGCTTCGAACTCGTGTATTGTTGCCAATCCGCACGACTGTTCGATACTACACTTCAGCCCCTTCCCCCAATTCACTTGTCTACCTTGAGCACCACGATGGTGACATTGACACAGGGTCATTGTCAGCTCTCACCGCTGCTGGACAACTAGGAGGGTCTGTCACAGGCCTGGTCGTCGGCAAACCCGGCTACATAGGGGACGTTGTAGAGAAGGCTAAAAAGTAAGTAGGCGTGTACCAATAAAGCCATGGCACTAGACAATCTCATAGATTGAAGGGTCTGGATACGCTCCTTCATTCTTCTTCACCTCTCTTCACTCCTCCTCTTCCGGAAGCAGTCTCGCCCTTATTGAAGAAAATCCTGTCTTCTTCGTCTTATACACATTTCATCTCTGCACACTCGTCATCCGCCAGGTCGATCCTACCCCGTGTGGCCGCATCTCTAGATCTTCCAGCTGTCTCTGACGTCACCTCGTTCTCTCATGATGCTTCAACCAGCAGCACAACATTCATTAGGGCTATATATGCCGGAAATGCTCTCACTCACGTCCGTGCCTCTGATTCTGTTCCACTCAAAATCTTCACAGTCCGAAGTACGGCCTTTAAAGCTGCGCCGTTGGAAGGAGGATCAGCTGAAGTGCGAGCAATCGACCCTGTTGACAGCTCTGAATGTCCCACCAAACATATCCGCACCGACTTGACAAAGTCAGATCGACCAGAGCTAGGCAGCGCCAGCCGTGTCGTTTCTGGAGGAAGAGCCCTCAAAGACGCTGATACATTCAAGGCAACGTTGGATCCCCTAGCTGATATCCTTGGTGCTGCAGTGGGAGCATCTCGTGCAGCGGTTGATGCAGGATACGCCGACAATTCGTTGCAGGTCTGTGCGCATCATACAGCTATCCATCAATTCACTCATGAAGGTTAGGTGGGGCAAACCGGGAAAGTTGTTGCGCCAGAACTTTATATGGCAATCGGTATTTCTGGTGCAATACAACACTTGGCTGGAATGAAAGACTCTAAAATGATTGTTGCCATAAACAAGGTTCAGCTTGCCCTTTACCTGTTCCTTACCTTCCAATAATTTATTTCATCCAGGATGCCGACGCACCGATTTTTCAGGTGGCGGATGTCGGACTTGTAGCTGATCTTTACGACGTAGTGCCCGAATTAATCCAGAAAATCAAACCCTGAAACGACAATAATATACAGTGTAAACCTGAGTTCCACCGCTAGCTGATGTCATTAATGTTACCTCGCAATTGGGCATGTCTCCCTAGCACTGAGCTGTCTCCACCAAGGCAACCAAGGCACCATCTGCTTGCGCCTTGTATAAGTTGGGAATGAGTAGTAGTAGTAGTAGTAGTTCTGCTGTGATCGTCGCCTTGTTCATATCCAAATAGTGATAATATATAGTGATTAATATTTGATATTGATGATAACGGGTCTTTCTTTGGAAGAAAAAAAGAACTCTCAGGCGGGGAATCGAACCCCGGTCTCGCGCGGTCTTAATGAGTGACAGGCGCGAATACTAACCTCTATACTACCTGAGACATGTAATATTTGGTGTTCTTTCATTATATGATCGCAAGGAGTCCACCTAACCGTGTGCAATTGTAAACATTTAAGACTTTCGAATATAATGGCCCAACATGTAAATCATCATTCAAGACTTTGTTTGTCTAAACTATCCGCACCCTTCCAGAATACGGCACGATCTGTCCAGAGGGCTGCTGTCCTATGATAACGTCAAAACACATGGGTCAGAGCTCTATGCCTGCCTAGAAATTTTTCGACAGGTTGCATACGAGATTGCTCTCCACGGCGTATATTGCGGTCGCTTACACTCTTCAGTTACCTATTGTGCCATATAACGAATGGTTGATATATCATTCGCTAGTCTGTCCGATTTGGATGAACGAAATGAAGAAATCCATCATCAGCGTGCAGCATCTCCAGTATTGCCGACGCAGCCACATATGCTGGTACACAATCAGCGTCCTATTTTTATATTGAATATTATTCATTTGGTCGATGGCACACGATTTGACCACCTCAAATAATTACTGAGACCTTTGGGTTCCAGGCGCCGATTTCTCCATGATTGACCAACGGTTGTGGCTTTTGGAGATCTCAAGCATCAATTGATCAACCTTCATGGTGGCTTCAATTTATGTAAGGCTCGAATGAAGACAAGGTAAGGTTTAAATCCACACGCTACGCCGAACGGAATGACATCAATGAT
>QLPI01028121.1:0-24360 GCA_003314275.1 Chroogomphus rutilus
GTTTGTAGCTAATATCTGGCCCCTCATTCGATCAAAGACGAATTGGTCTATGGTATGTGGCTGTTAATACCGGGATTAAGGACTGGTGGACTGATAAAACTCACAAATGGTTTCTTCTTCTTCGTGGATAATGATTACCATGTATCTTCCAATTGAAACGGGGTTGTTTGCTGGAACATTCGTAGACGAGGAACTGTGCCAGGTGAGCGACGATTGAGGTAGTGTGATATTCCTGGTGACCCTTGTTACATGTAGCATCCGGGTATGCATCACTCAAAGGTGAGTAAAAATTCATAACCATTATAGATTAATCAATAGGCCCATAACAGGCGAGTTATATATTCCCTACATACGTATGGTGCCATGAATATTCAGTCCTGTACATGCAGAAACCAGAAAAATTTGTCCATGACTGGCATAATTTTGTCTGCATGGAAGAAGGACATCATTGACCCCGTGCAGCATTTTTCATGGAGCAGCGACCTACTGGACGGTGACCATTGCACGATCTGCCCAATTGGTAACCGACAGTGTATACTTGTCCCAAAATCTGGTTTCCGTTCGAAGTGAGCCAGATTCTGCCTCACAGAACATGGAGATCTGGTAGAGAGATCTAATGAACATATGGCAAGATTGAGAATCACTCACTTTGAACAGTACCCACAAGGTCGGAGACAGCAAGGACTTTCCGTCATAGTTTCCCTTGCCCCAAGCTTTTTATTTCCTCGGTTCTCTCTGATCATCCCTCATTCGTGCTGCTATAGGGCACCCGAGTTATCGTATACGATGTCCTCGACCGTGATGCTTGTCGTGGCACGAGATCACTGGATTTTACACACGATAGACTGATACCCATAATTCTGAGTGGACTCTTCTTCCCCAATTTTTCTAAATCTTGAGCAAGGCAATGTCACTGTCATTGTACGCTCTCAGAGGGGACGGCACAGGACGGCCATACAGTGGTTTCTGGGCGTCACCAATCGCTTACAGTAACCCCGCGGATACCGTCACTATGCTCCCAAAATATGGACGTTTCCAGTTTTTCGACTGCATCCATTCATGGCAGGAAGAGCTGTTTGCACTGTACTCCACGCTCTAATTTTGTTATCTAGTCATTCATTTGGCTAGTTTATTCTGCCCCAGCAAAGCGTGCTCCACACTGCTTCAGTCTCCAAGCTTAGGGCCTTCTTTTTGGCTTACAACGGACCATACTCCACCACTTCTACTCACCTTCCTATAAGAGGATTCAGACAAGGTAGCGGATGTGAAACGGAATTCCTGATACAGGTGTCGGTGCAATGTTTCTATCGTCTACCGCCCATTTTTCTACATTCAGTCACTTGTTGTTTTTTCATCTTCAGATCGTTTTCGACAACATGACATCATATTCTCCTCTCGGAACTCCGTTACCAGTCTTCTACTGTCGTTGATATGATGGGTTGGAGCGCTTGTTGCCGTTGACTGTCGGAATACCTCCTCGTGCTACCCCTGGGACTGGCGCTTCACGAAGACCCCATCCCCGATTAATAGGCCTAGTTTAGATTAGTCCTGTGAAGCTGTCAATTGATTGGTTTTCTCCGCGAGAAGAACATCTAGATCATATGTTGGAGCGAATAGCAGGTTTTGGGACATATGCCCAGTCTTAGCGTCAGGTCCTTCATATTCTGTAGTTCGATATGCACTAACAAGCTTCCTATATGCAGCAACGCGCCGAAATTTCCCAGTAATTAATTTCATCGGAGATGTCCTCTGCTTGAATGCCTTTGTGTCCATGCGTCGTTGCACCGTGACTTCCACTTCGAATTTCTTCCCATGACCTCACAACATTGTGTCTTGCCTACCGATTTGAAATGTCCGGCTTCCCTCATGATTCTATAAAGCGTATACTACGAGGACCCTTGACACGTCCACAAAACATCAATCTGTCTTGCCTACGAGTTTGAAATATCCGGCCTCCGTCATGATGCTATAATGCGTATACTACGAGGACCCTCGACACGTCAACATAACATGAAGGAAAGACCGATCCGAATTCTCTTACCGCCTAGAGCGCTATGAGCTATGTGGTGAGAATAGCCAGCATGACCATACTTTATTACACCGCTCGTTTCCTGAGATTTTTTTCCCTTACTGCCAGCATTCACATCCCCTTCTTAGGATTTATCAAGTATGATTATGTACCTACCTGTTAGTGGAGCACGTCTTTAATCCCTGAGTCCCTGAGTCCCTGTTAGCATATACCCACGTTCGTGATGTATTACAGTAAAATTTCGGGGCTGGAGATCAATCGACACTGTGTCACTGGTAGCCTTGGTTAGCGGAGGGTGTTACACTGATGTTATATCAATCATTCTCACATTTGTACCCTTTTTATATGATAATGCAGTCCAAGCACAATCCTTGTGGTAAAGGCGTGTCCAATTGAATCCCTCACGAAGTGTAGCACAGTGCCACATTGACTCAGTGCAGCAGTTCGGCAAGCTAAATGTATTCTTGAAATGGAAATCTTTGTGGTAAAGGCGTGTCCAATTGAATCCCTCACGAAGTGTAGCACACTGCCACATTGACTCAGTACAGCAGTTCGACAAGCTAAATGTATTTTTCAATGGAACTCCTCGAAAACTGAAGGTTTTGAGTATGAAGCCTCTCTTGCATGAAAGCATCAATCATAAAGAGTAAATCCTGCATCGTTTAACACTACTATGGCAGTCATGAGATCAACTCCCCAAGCGTAGTGGTAAGACCTGACCTGCTGAATACCAAGGAAAAACAGCAGACATAATCTAAACACCGAGAGAAAATTGCTATACAAGCGATAGGTGGAGTTCCGTACAAACCGGATCCTTCCTCTATCACTAATCACCATACATGACCTTTTGAGGCCGCAGAACGAAAATCATACATGCTATCAAATGCAGCGTCACCGGAGCGCATCCCCATTCCTGGCTCACCACCTCTCACGTGGCTAACTGTTTTTGCTAAAACAGCAGAATGTACCCCATTGAGTGTTTCTGTCCAACTTGCAAGTGCACTGTAACGACGCTTTTCCAGACTGTGTCTGTACCAGAGAGCAAACATAATTTTAATCAGAGTGATAGTTAGGTAGAGGTGAACTGACTGCTGATCAAGGTCGAGCCGCATAGCAACTTGGTCAATTTTTCCTTCGACTTTGCCTTCCAAAATCAACCCAATAAGTAGATCTTCTACTTCCGCCACGTCGACGTTTAATTGCTAGATTCGGGATTAATTCGCTGATTAGAGTGGTAGAGAGAATGAGGCACCTTGGCTAAAAACGATAGCTCGAGCCTGGTATATGGCTTGATAAGATCGATGAGATATTGCGTGCGCAGACTGCGGAGGAGCTCGCCAATGTAAGAGCGGATGAAGGCGTCGTCCATGATCGTTGAACGATTATCTAGAATCGACGTAGGCGAAATTTGAGGTGGTTGGAAAAAGACTACGTACCGCGAATGATTTTTTCGGCTTCGTGGACTTCCCGTCGCTGATACGCGCCTACTAAATCTGTCATAGCGGTAATTTGGGGATCACTCTTGTATCTAACAAATGATTGGTCACGTGATGACAGAAAGCAATCCTAGTCTCACGGCTTGGTCTCTTGACTGTCAAAAGGATTCACTTCGCTCCCAGTAAGCATGTTGGCAAGAACAAGGTATTTTAGCACTTGAATACGCTGCGGAGATCCAGCCTCATCGTAATTTCGAAATGACTCGAAGAAGTCCTCGCTCGCTCGATTCCATTGTTCTACATAGGACGTCAGAAATATTCAAGTGGTTGTTTCAAAGGCAAAGCTCACTTTCACCCATCCACATTTTGCCTCCACATTCCTTGATGACACCCATGATACGCGGGTGGGGAATCGCAGAACGAACCTCGTTTGTTGCATTATATATTTCCTGAACACGAAACGAGTTGCAAATATGATATATGTGATTCATACAAAAGAAATACCTTCAGTTTCTTGTAGTTACGGGTTTCATTGTACATCTGAATCTCAAGAGCGTATATTTCAAGGAGTTGTGTGCCTTGGGACTGGTCCTGTTCTCCCTCATCACCTTGTGAGGTCGAATTGTGTAAATCTCGGAGGAGCTGGAAAACCGTAAGTATAAAACGTAAACGCGGTCTACTTATACTCGCACCTTGGTCAAACGTCCATACTCATGTCTATCCAACCACAATTTAGCCAGCTTGAGATTAGTTTTAATAGACAACCTCTGACCCGATGATTAGGTAAGATTTGGCCAGTCTTGGTAAATCTGACCTCGTTCTTTGCATCCTCTAATGCGCCCCTTGTTGCCTCGTAAAACTTCTCCAAAACATCCACTTCTATCGGGCCACCCTTTCCACCTCCTACATAATCCAAAATGCCATTGATAGACTTTTCAGAATAATTGCGGGTTATAGCTGACTTTGTGTAGGTCAATAGCTTGGTATAGGTTCCTAATGCTTCTGCTGGGCGATGGAGTGTCAGAAAAAGCAGCTTTGTTGATTGCTTCAGCGCCTTGAATCCCCTGGAGGAAGTCAGTGAGCCATGAGAAAAAATAAATATCAAGACTGTGCTTACCAATCCCCTTTGTCTGTCTCGGCATCGACAATTGCTCTGAAAGCTCTGAGAGCACCTTCAGGATTGTCTTCTTTCATTGCTAGGTCGAGCGTAAATAATACTGTAGCTAGATAACTGATGAAAATGGGACATACATTTAGCAGTATAGTATTGGTTCTCTACATCTGCACTTCCAGAGGCATTGGCATCCTCCCCCTCATCCGAATAGTCAAAATCATAATCCTGCGGTAATAGTCAGAAAGGAATTAAGCAATTAAGTGTGAGTTGCTATACCTCATCCTCTTGCATATACTCTGCATCGTCATCATCCATAGCAGCTGAAGCTGTTCAGTGGCGAACTAGATCCAAACAGTTGGCGGTGCCCGCCAAACCCCGCCAGACATGACTGCACCACCAACGACGCGTTCCCGGGCGCAATTACAGCCAGATTCCTCTGCTCCATCTGGAGTCTCGGTGTCAAATAACACGAATGGACCTGTAGGTGATACAGATGTCCGACCCGCTAAGAGACCTAGAACACAGGAACCAGAATCTAGCACCGTGACCAGCAGCAAAGTGCAGGAGGATACTGGAGCTTCTGAACATATAGACTACCCAGAGGATGACGAACTTTTTGAAGAGAGTAAAGACCCATCCCGGGCAGCAGATCTTTATCTTGACACGGTGTGTCCTCTTATTTTACACGGCGATGGATATTCTCATTTGGTATAGGTCAACCGCGCTGCTCTGGACTTTGACTTTGAAAAAGTCTGCTCCGTTTGCGTGTCTAACATAAATATTTATGGATGCCTTGTATGTGGAAAGTACTTCCAAGGTCGGGGGCCGTCATCCTACGCTTATGCACATAGCATCCACGAGGACCACCACGTCTTCATTAATCTAGAAACCACGAAGGTATTCGTTATATTAATTGATTCACATGTCATTTATATTTATTTTAAGTTGTTATCAAGGTCTATGTACTTCCTGATAACTATCTCGTGTCTGATCCCTCCCTTTCCGATATCATCGCGGTGCTCTCCCCGAAGTTTTCGCCGACGGATCTTGAAGTTCTTGACACGCCCACACATTTGTCTCGGTCGTCTTTTGACCTTTCTAATAACCCTTACGTTCCTGGGTTCATCGGCCTTAACAACATCAAACGGCACGACCACATCAATGTCATCATCCACATGCTTCTCCATGTTCCGCCTCTGAGGAATTTCCTCTTGCTGTACCCTGACTCTCATAAGAGATATCGACCAAAAGCTCCTAAATCTGTCAACAAGGATGCCCCCAAACTCCCAGAGCTCCTAACGCGGCTGTCCTTGCTCACCCGAAAATTATGGTCATCTCGACTTTTTAAATCTCAAGTTTCTCCGCATGAGTTCCTCCAAGAGGTGAACCGCGCCTCAAAATCTAAATGGCGTTTGGAAGAGCAGGGTGACCCTGCAGAATTTCTCGGCTGGTTATTAAATCGAATCCATGCAGATCTAGGTGGCACCAAAAAGCATGGCAGCAGTGAGTTTCACAATAGTATACTGTTGACTATTCCTCCCGTTTAAAAGTCAACGAGGTGTCATATACACTTCGTTTCAGGGTGAACTCCGTGTCGAGACGCAACAGGTATTTATAAGACCTGACGAAGGAAGTAATCAAAAGCCTCAATTTGATATCGACCGAGGTGAGTGAAGCTGTCAGGTATCATTTTTTCATACTCAGGCTTTTCAGTGCAGACATTAAAACAATGACCTCACCATTTCTATACCTTGCGCTTGATCTACCCCCACCACCACTCTTCCAAGACTCGGTTGAAAAGAATATCATCCCCCAGGTTAGCATTGCCACTGTCCTGAGCAAATTCGATGGCCAGACAACCCAGGTGCTACTTCAACAGTTGCTGTGACACCCACATATTGAACTATTGTGCAGGAATCGATGGGCCAGCTGAAGCGGTACAAGCTCCAGCGTCTACCTCCGTATATCATTTTGCACTACAAGCGGTTTACTAAGAATAATTTCGTTGAAGAGAAAAACCCTACAATCGTGAATTTTCCATTACGTGGTGTGGACTTTCGTGAATGTAGGTGTCACAATGCCGGTTACATGCCGTGAAATTATACTCACGACAATCTTATTTCAGATCTAGATGCCCCACCGGACCATCCACCTACTCTTTATGACCTCCTTTCAAATGTAACGCACGAGTCGGTAGCCGGTACGACACGTGACAAAGCAAACACTGTTTGGAAAATTCATCTTCGTGCGGGGGGAGGTGGCGGCGATGGCGAACGTTGGTTCGAGGTACAGGATCTCATTGTACAAGAGGTCAGGAAGGAAATGATCTTCCTAGGAGAAAGTGTCCTGCAGGTAGGAAAGCTTTTCTGTGGTCACTTCAGTTGGTCATGTGTTGCAAATAATTTTCAGGTATGGCAGCGCAGAGACGCGTATTAAAAACCCAATGAGCAGAACAGAATAGACACAAGGCAACAAGTCATGACTGCGAATTAGGAGTGGTTTTTCTTTTGTCCTTTTCTTTATTCATCCTTTAGCGGCTAAAGCATGGTGTTGCGAAGATCAGAATCATGCTTAGAAGGCTTCAAAATGATGGCAGATATAGATGGATCGGGCAATCCGGGATGAAAAAATGTCGTTTATCATCGTCCATGCGGTGGCTAGCCCTGAACGGGGAGAAAGTCTATCATTGTTTGACCTATTGAATCACGAGGCGCTCCCATGTCCTGGCTCCCAAGTTTATACCACGCGTCATCATAGACAAAGGTATCTGAGTGGGTTAAGGGTGCTGTGGATCATTGTTTGACCTATTGAAGCACGAGGCGCTCCCATGTCCTGGCTCCCAAGTTTATACCACGCGTCATAGACTCGATGAGAGAAAGGTATCTAAGTGGGTCAAGGGAAGTGGGTCAAGGGTGTTGTGGTGCATGTGGCGTGATATTAAAAATGAACTCATGGGTGAAGTGAAAGAAGTTTGTCTCCGTGCTTGTGACGACAACAGAGGGAGAACATCCTGGCGTTCCCAACTCCCTCTTGCCGAAGGCTACCAGCAATAACCACAGGAGTGTCCTCGAGCCTTTATCTTGCCTGAGCAACATTTGGTGTATTCTTACTGTGCTTCTGATGGCTGTGACGGTGGAGCAGTATAGGGTGAAGTTGGTGTCGTGGAAGACTTCTTGACCATTTCATTCTTCTCTTCTTCTCTACGACTATGCATCCGGAACAATTGTTTCAGACCCATATCGTGAGCAAATGGCGGGAGGGTTTCTTACCGAGCCTCGGCCTGTTCTTTAAGAGGTTGTTGAAAAATGTATATGCCTGACACTACACCTGCCGCCTACGATGAGACGGATTAAGACAGAGTAATAATAATTACCAGTAAGACAAGCCACTAAGACTGGAAGAAGTCTTTGTGAGCGAGACATGCGATCCGTGGCGGTCGGGGAATCAAATCAGACGCTCAGGGCGTTGGTGACTCCACTTGTAAGCAGCAGTGATTGAACCACACTGATGCATCAATTCGGAGAACATAGCGCATGTAAAGAGTACCTCATTGTTCCTTCGTGTTTGTCCTACATAGAAGACAGAAAGACATATACATGTAAAAAGAAATAGCTGATGATATCTGATGACACTTCAGTGCTTTATATTCGTTTCTCTCGCAAAGTCTACCATTTGGTAGCTTCCAAAGCTAAGTGTTATTGAGCTTCTGGAGGGCCTCCTTAGCAGCAGCGTCTTTAGCTTGCCACTTCTGAGGTCCACTTCCCGTGCCTAAGGCTTCACCATCGACTGCGGTGTACATAAATCGCGTGTGACAGAGCACAAGGTATGAAACATACGTCTGTAAGTTACGGTCCACGTGACAGCATGAGATGGACCGGCACAGGACTCCTCGATGGTCAGCAAATTCAATTTCTGCTTCGCTTGAAGATCTAGCCTGTGGTGTCAGGGCTGAGCACAGCATTCGAGAACTATGACCAACAATTGTTCAGGGCAATAGCTACGATTGGGAGGCGTGTATAAGTACGAGGATATTGTGTGGAGGTAATAGACTTACCATGTGACATGATTGAGCGGTGGTGTATGACAGGCGTATAGGAAAAAGGATAGCAGTAGGTGTGCACGGGGTGGATTGGCTTGGTGCTGTCTAGTTGTAGGAAGAACGAGACGAGGAAAGGTTAGAGGCTTAAAAAGGTTTTGAGACAGTGATTCAGTAATCTCATCTGAGGAAGGATAGGGGAATAAAGGACTGAAAAGACTCACGACAGCGCGGAAAACATAATATGCCTGACGCTGTCTGAACTTGCCCAATGAATTGGCCCATATCTTCTTGAAAATTGCGATTTCCGGCAAGGTAGGATATTTAGAGAGTGACTATTAACGCGCGCCGGCGGTCGTGACGTCGACGACAGGCCCGATATCTGAGAAGTACCCAAGACCCTGGAAATCAGGCTCATCCAGGAGACAATGTCAAACATGCTGATGGCAGATAAAATCGCATATTTAGTCCGTCCATCGGGATCGATGCCGCGCAACGAAGCAGCAATATTCGCACGAGACAGACTGTTGGACAGGGAAGGCAAGCCGGTCAACACCGGTACGCTGAAGTTGAATTGCTGGAATTCCAGCAAGATGGTGGACACGTATATGGTTTGGGGATAGGGGGATGTTACCACGTGAGTTATCAGTTTTCTCATTGTCTACACTACATCGGGTATGTCAGGGAAAGAAACTAAGAGTAGAATCAGGCTCACAACGGCTGCGTTACGCGCCGTAAGCGTGGGACAGCGCACAGAATCGCGATCTCATTCCAACTACCTTCGTCGAGACCTCTCACGCACCAAAAGAGGTAGACTGAGCTACACACGTTTTGGCAGAATAAGTGTGAGCATATTATATTCAGTAAATGATACTGTGGGCTTGTTCACCTCGAGAGGTTCAGACACGAGACATTAGTGGCAGATGCCATATAATCTACGACCATAATTGTGAACGCTAGGATACTACAGATTGCCTCTGTTTGGGATATACCGGCAGATAATTAATATTGAACTGAAAGGAGCAGAAGGGGCAGCGTGGTGCTGACAATGGATGGTCAATTCTAAAAGGATATCGCCCTTCTGGATAAATTCACATCAGAAACCAGCGATAACCCGCGATATAAGCCACGATTAAAACTTTCCTGTGGCCTTTAGACCCATACAACTACTATGCGTTTTACGTAACAAATAAGGTGGTGAAGGCAACATCGATGGTGAGTGCGTATGATCAAACAACCATCTCTGTCTTGCTGATTCTCCCAAAAGTTTCAATGAAACGCGTAAGTCCCGAAAATGGTTGGAAAAGAAGTGATCATCTACCTTGACAGGGACTTGCGAGTGACCTTCTACGTGTATAAGGCTTTCCACCCCTCTGCAACACGCCCAAATCTCATGATATACTGGATTATATGGAATTGCATGACTTATAGACAACATTGTATCGTGTGGGATGGCATAGCACTTTCGCTTTCCTCGAGTGAAGTAAACCCCTGTCACCGCCACACCCTGATGTATAGTCAGTGTCAACTGGATTATGAAGATGCATTGAATTACTGTAGCTTGGTATGCATGGTACGTTGTTAGTTGCAGAATGTTGAGGTAGATATCTGACCAGAACATATCAACCAGCGCTTGGTCTGATAGCTTTAATAACCCCGAACGTCCGTCTGCCACTCCGATATCCGTGTACTCCGCTCGCTTTACACCTCATCGGCTAAGGGGGTATCCAATCCTTAAGACCCGAAGAACCAAAGCCCTACATACTCTCAGCAGTTTTGACAATATTATATACCTCTCTATCAGGCTTATAATATTTTTGCCTTCGGAACCCTCAGCTGCCCATCTGAATGTCCCAAAGACTGTTCACCTAGTGTGTAACTAATTGGATTATATACGAATTCTAGAGGTACTTGTTGTACATTTATTGAAATGGAAATAATTTTCTACAGATAGAAACTCTACATTCATATGACGCCGTAAAAACGTATGATGAGACAACTGGATTCACAGTGGCTTTCTTGAAATCCATCGATCCCAAGTTGACAAAACGAGAGAATCCAGTGACACATTTTCACCCAACCTTTCAACAAAAGTGAGTCTTGTATTCTTTGAATCTATTTTGTTCATCATATCTCTAAGAACAGTGTATATACTAGTTCTCGCACTTCTCTTCACTAATAATTCATCATAATTTCTCTAAACTCACATGTCATCCTTTAAATTTGGTTAGAATTTGGCTTATGCTTATGAAGTCTAACCTCGTCCGGAGCTAAGGACTATGTCGGAGGTCATTGGCCACTGTCCTCGTTGGTTTTCCGGCCAACAACGAAGCTCCTATCAAAGAAAAAAAAGTTGGTTTTCAGATGAGTGGCCAACGTCTATTTTGTTTCACGGCCAAATAACTTAACAAACTTCCGAGCCCCCCCAAGAAAGATGGCTCACCAGTATTCTGTCGTGCATTACATCCAACAGTTGACGGAGGTATGGAAGTCGGATTTCACGAGTTTCAGGGACTGACACAATTATGATCCGGGGTGTTTCTTGCAGGCCCCTTGGTTGTGATGCCGGCATGATGTTCTTTGTGGATGATACATAACAAAGGGTGATGCTGTCATTTGCGTGATCAACCGCTGCCTTGCGTACATTTTCCCACTTTACGTGATTTCTTCATATCGACTTGTGGCCTCCATCCGCCAAAAGCCGGGTTCCTAACCGCGAGGATCAGGATACAATGCCCATTATGTGTGTGATTGATCCTTAGATGATACAAACAAACTTCCCTCCCTCCACGAGGAATGGTCAATTGATATGTTCCACGCCACTATCTTCATTTGAACTAGTGGTCCTGTTTTTTTCGACTTCCAATCTTATCAGAAAAATCGTCCCTTTGCCACCTGATCCTCGTGTCGGACAGGAAATCGATAACGGAGACGTGCGGTATACCATCCGAATATGGTTGACAGTTGAAACGTTTTCTTTTCTGTCGGAAAAATCTTAGAAGGGAGGGGCGGGTCATGTCATGAAATTCATGTAAAATGCCGTGATGACACGAACAGGGCAATTGGCGATCTGATGAGTTTTTTTTTTTTTTGATATTGAAATGATTTGGTTTATAAGAAAATCAAAATAATATATCAGTTACATAGATTTCGGCGGATATAACCGAACCTAGCTACCTCTGACAGCTTGTTGACACATACCGCACCCGAGGCCCGTACCGGGGGAGCGCCTACCAAACCTTTCTCTCAGACCAACACAATGAAATTTAAACCTGCCAGCACAACGGTAAGCCAAGTCTGTACAAAGTGTCGATTAAATACGTTTCCCTCCTGACATGGTCTGGAAAGGGGGTGATATGTCATACGTCACGCCTCTGGCCACAAGTGCCGTTGTACAATCGTAGATCGACACCGTGACCACGGGGTCCTGGAATAAATCATTGATGAAATGATGAGAATGAATCTGTAAGAACGTGCGTGAGCTCATACAAGGTTTGAATATGGAAGGTCAGAGATACTTTATGAAAAGGAAATTTCATAGAGAGCTTGTATAACAGAGTGAGTTGATCGTTGCCACACGTCGGGAGTCCTTTTACACACTTAATGCATCTTCATCCTTTGTAAAAGAGACTCTTTTGAACAGGAGAAATGCCTTTCAATTGTCTCATCGAATGTAGAAAGAATCCCGCTGATGAAAATATCCTAGTAAGAGACGTCCATATCAATATTCCACGATATGGATCCTATGTGTTCATCTATAATACAACTCAAACGGTGAATATCACCCATGTTCCGAGCCCATGACTTGAAGAGAGAGAGTTTTTGTTCATTGTCAGGGGGACGACGGGCTGCTAGATTCGTATAGAATCATTTCCACGATGGTGGGAAGTAGCCCCGAAGAACATGCGTCAGCGCGTAGTACAGGACCTTTGAACCTTAGTTTAACCCCATAATCATGAAAGGTTCCAATAGAATGGATAGGTGAGTCGGCCCTCTCATGAATGGATGTGACTCCACGTGCTTAAGCAAATCTTCTCCTGAAGAAGCTACTTCTGAAGAAGGGCCATGCCTAAACAGTCTTCCAGTAGCAGATTTAGCCGATGAGCGTCGGAAACCAGGAACCTATACCCTCGTCAGAGCAAACCTTATAGCGGCTTCGGGGCTTCGCTTGCCACCCTTAAGCATTGTTAAGTAATAAAACGGATGTCTTGGGATAGGCATGGCCACGTCGTGGCGCATTTGATTCTTGAAACATTATGAGGTATCTCTTATAAACGATTCAGCTACTGCGTATGCCACCTGTTGAAGTTCTAATATCGGACTGACCTATTACTAGTTTTATGTTTGTGATCAAAGGGTCAGAAACCTAATCTAGAATTTTTTTGTTCAATTACGACTTTAAAAAGACATGTCAATGCCCATAATGATAGATCTCTTACTTTGAATATCTTGAACTCGTTTTTAGGCAAGCTCATAGCTAACGGTGGAAGGCAGATCCGACAGATCCCCGACTGATATGCCGTACTCCGACTTCCAGTGCTCCTTTGCGTACCATATATCATCGAACACGCAGCTATTGATAGAAAAGGTAAATCAAGATATAAATACATACCATTATCGACAAAAATACTGGTTGTTTGGCAGTTTCTTTCTTTACCGACGAACAATGCTCTAACTCGGCGTTTCATGCTAACCAGTACCTTGGTATTATATTTGATACGTCCTGATATCAACTCCAACCAGTGGATTGTAATGGAAGATGTTGTATAATTGGCAAGGGGGGATGTCCGAAACTTGAATGAACAGAGTGGCATGGCTTATCATGAAAATTGGCTGAGGAGTGATATATACATTTGTGAGGAGCTTTTTCCTTCAGCTCTAGGTTCTTATATTGGGAGTCTGGCCTTTTTAAAAGAGAAAAACAATGTATTTCTGTTAGGAAATCGTGTTACAGTGGGAAACGGTCATATCAAAAACTATGGATGGTTGATTGCTGGTGTACAGTGGACTCTTAGGGAATATGCAAGGAACTGGGAGCATATGTGGTCGTGACAACAGCTGGCTGCGGCGTTGATTTATTACTGTAATATGCTCAGGAGAAACAAAGACAATAGAGTGAGATAGTAGCTACCCTCTGTCCACTTTCTTCTCTTAAGAGTTGCAGGGCACGTCTCGCGGCTTCGTCGCGTGCTCCTTGCCTCGTGGTGGCACTCCCTGTCCCATACTCGATCTGATTGACTGTCATTAGCATGAGCAGAAATACAACATAGAGGAGACGGGGAGAAAATGATCAATTAATCAAGCTATGTCCAAACGTCAAGAGTATCACTCACTGAACACAGTCGCAGTCCAGGTGGCTTGATGTCCGGGACCAGAAACCTGATCGTTCCAGCTCAAACCCCGGAGTCTACCTTGACGCTGGAGTTCGTTGTGCAACTGCATAGCCCAATGCATCTGTTGGTCTAGTCATTGCAGCGTTGGATCCGAGAGATCAACGACGCAAAACGGCAGCATAGACATAGTAAGAAGCGAAAAATCAATGAAAGGTGAAGGGGGAAGATACTAGGACGCACTGCTAGACATTTTTCGAGTAGCTCACGAATGATTTGTTGTAATGAATGCTGTTTTGAAGATATTGGTGGGGTGGGGTGGGGGTTAAATACATCTCGTTTGAATTGAATGACTGAGGCTCGTGAAGTGGGCTTTCCCAGAGAGTTGCGTGGCAATGCATTACCGAGGGACTGAGACAGTATCTGAAGGAGGGCTTCCTCCTGTTGTCTCAATACGGCGCTCAATGTTCTACGCAACGAGGAAACGCGCTAATGTCAAAGTGCCATAGTTGCATGAAATGGCGCTAATCTGCACATGTTTATAGGTAGAGATGATACGACAAAGGGTCCTGGAAATATATTCAGTGACGTTTGTGTCCAGGATCATGGGTATAGTGCCCTGACATGAAATTTCGTCCGGCCAGTTAAGATCTGTGGTCCGGAGCCGTGGCAGTGAAGCTGACATGAGAAAGGTACAAAGGGGCATATCGCTGGCCATTTGAAGAGTTATCGTATCTAAAGGTGTATTACATTCAGAATCCAAGCGTCTATTGGATTAGCGTCCGTGAACGCACTTCGCAGTTGGCTCAAGCCTGTGGATGAACCCTGGCGCTTCAGTGGATCAACGATCTTTATATGTAGTAGATGGTGATCGGCGTATCGCTCACGCAGAAAAGGACCAACAATCTGGTCGAAATTCTCATCATTTGATCGTAGCAGATCGTTACAGTATTGGCGTGTTTGTTCATCGTGGACAAAGCAAGAATGCGTCTGTGCAGAGTGTGTTAGACCGGTATTCTTGTATATTTTCGCAGTGAAAATGAACTTCTTATCAGTGCAGTGAAAGGATGTCCTAAAATGGAGCTGTGAGCCAAGTTGTCAACGTTGATGAAACTTTATTCCATATCGTTATTCAAGATCGAAACTGACTATTCTCTATTAGGACGACTGAATTAGTGGATGAGATCCCTGACCATCTAACGGCGGATCGCGTCAGTGAAACAAATGTGTTCGCGATGTGAGGTAGCAACTGGTCTTTATGTTATGTAAGGGACGCATTGGCTGCTGCTGATCCCCTCTACATCTTCTTGCGCTCTTGATGAGTCCTTTTTTGTGAAAAAGTCATCACAACGGAGATTGGGGAATCAGTGTGAGAATACCAGTCCGGTGACGCTATTGGCGTCTATGGGTAACGATGAATCGGCGTTTGGCTCTCCGAGTAGAGATACGTTTCAAATCTGTGTTTTGGGAAGAAGAAGGCATGCTTGCAATTTCGGTGGTGCCTATTAAGAACCAAATCAGGACAGGCTGTTTGACTTGAGGCAATGACTTGTTGGTTCATTGCAACCAGAATGCCAGAATGTGAGTACTGTAATACTTGAAAATAATGAAAGGGATATGGAGAGGTGATTTAGGCCAGGCAAAAGCTGGAACTACCTAGGCTAGGCTTTCAGGATTTCATCACAGAAAAATGTACATTATTCCAAATTTCAAATACAATATGTCATCCAAAAAAAAAAAAAAAAAACTCAGTAATTTTATTGAAAACCATTGTGCACCCGATTCCATGACAAATTTAATGAGAAAAAAGAGTGAAAGGTATGAGAAATACTAGATAGAGGTGAAATAATGGTGTGATGTGAATAAAGGATGCAAAAACTGTATATTTTCTGGCACCTTGCATAATTATCATCAGATTTGTTACTATACACTCAAACTCCACTGTTTCAAATAAAAAGTAGTGTAATGGAGTCATGTTTATACATATTAGATTATATGTTGAATAATAATATCAAAATTCAAAATCAAACTATTTCTCATCCCAAATTGATACATGGATTGAAAAATACCTACCAGTTCTGGTGGAGTTCTCTATTGCACAAAGGTAAGTTAAACTATGTTTAAAAGTGTATACATATGCATGAGAAAGTATCTAAGCCCCCATCAATAATAATAATTCACCTCAGAGACCAATATGATAATATACTTTGTATTAAAGCAAAAAGTGATTTGTTAGACATCAAGTCTTTTACTGTTACAGATGGACTTAGGTGCTGGGTTATATCCTGAATGCCACTAATCTCATAGTAACCCACTCTGAATCAAGTCTGAAACACCAACACCAACACTGAGATATCCTCACCAATACAAAGGCCCCTTTCCCACCGAGTATATACCAAAATACGGAACCTAGATAGAGAAAACACCACACTCTATATTATTGTTAGGGAATAGCATGGGTTAGGCTAACCTGCATGGGTCACCAGGTTGGGTGCCCTTGGGTTTGGGTGCAGGTCAAGCCGAGAGCACCCATGACCTGGGCCCAACCTGCCACCTCAACTATGTACACATGCATGCACATGCATATGACACCCATGCACCCCGCATGTGCATGTATGACACAACTGCACCATATATACATGCTGTCAAGCACTGAGAATGCCGACGATGCATGGGCCAAGTACTATTGCAATAGTACCAACTTCAAGATGCTGGCGGGAATTGGCCAAGTCCTGTAGACCGATCTGGGTGGCTTGGCTTCAATGTACTCATGCATTGCATCCTACTTTCCATGTGTGCCACTGATTTAGGACAGAAGAGATACTCAGGACAGTGCTGAGAGTGTCGGCCCAAGTAGAGGACTTCAGATGGGAGAAGGGAAGACAAGAAGGCATATGCCAAGTCAATATTCATAATGAAGCACTATTTACATACATGCACTACTTATATAGGTTAAGAAGCAAGATGTGGAACCAGGGTGGCATAAGACATGGAGAAGACAATAAGGTATGAAGAGCATGTGGAGGGATTGTCCACAAAGATCAAGAATAGAACAATAAAAAAATGTAAACGAGAATAGAATAATGGAATATGGTTGAGGATAAAATAATAGGAGTGTGGATGAAATAGGACAATAGAAACTGACCAAATATAAAACAATAGGGTCATGGCTGAGGATAAAAAAATAGAAAATGTCCTGAGGTAAAATGGGCTGAGAAATAAAGAATAGATGGGGTGGGGATAATGGATAATGAATGAGGGAAGAGTGGATGATGGATAGGATGGGAGATGTGGATGATGAATGTGCCAAGCCAAGACCAATGTACCAAGTGGCTTGGTCACTTGCATGTGGAATTAGACTGATCGTTCAGTTGGCACTGCTGAGTTACCCAATACTCAGTATGTGTACTTGACACTCTGCCTACCCTGCTAAACCATGACCATGGTTGCTTTAATCTGAATCTGGTTCCTGTATACTACCTCTCATGCCATCCTACAACCTGCTCCTGGGCACCTGAAGAGTCTGTTTGTCTCTTGCTGGAGACAGTTCTGGGCCTCTATAGCCCTAGCAAGTTGTTCCAAGACTGTATTTGCTTTCCTCAGCACCTCAACTGATGGTGCCTCAGGTATAGGCCAAACCCCTATGACTTTTGTCTTCTTCTTAGAGGGCCCCACTCCCTTGCCCTCTGCTACCTCATCTGATTCTCTATTTCCTTGTCAGGAACTGTACGCCCGCATGCCCGACTATTCATTTCAGCCCACTCAGCCCAACTATGCCATCGCTCGCTTATCCAACCATACGCCCTCAGCCCATGGACTATATGCACCTCATGTATCCGTCTTGGCGTCACATGCACCTGTCAATTCACTCCACTCATTTACGTCACACTCCATTTGCTTGATATTCCATTCCATCTTCATTTACGTTTAATATCCTTTCATTTACATTTCGCTCCATTTTCATCTATTCACAATTCCGCTTAGTCTCTTATATCCAATCCGCTATTATGTTCCTTAGGGTAACTCCGTTGGGAATCGGAGTGACATGTCACTCCCCAATGTCATGGCGGAGATCATTATTTGGGGCATAGTATTTCTGTTCTCGCTTTTCACAATCCTTGGCTTTCTCATTCTATTATAGGAATCTATTCGACTCCTAGTAGATTTGAAAGTAGTATAAAGATCTTGTACTTCAGTAGTTCAGTCTTCAGTCAGATAATCAACCTTGATTTCAACTAAGGTTCTTCTGTTCATCTTCTATCTGTCTCACCTTTATGAAATTGGGGACCATGCGGTCTAGTGGGTGCAATGCATAACATTGAAGCCAAGCCCCATTCTGAACCTCGCCATTGCTCGTGTTTGGGAGATTAATAATATTACGATTATGTCCTTTTTCTACATTGTAACATTCCTCATGACTCTGGTTCACACACTTTGACACAATGTTACACCTGACCTTGCATGCCTTGCACTGCATACAAGCCATGCCAGCCTCAGGAATGAGACAAAACTCCTTCCGGTAGTTGCACATTTCACACGGGAGACCCTCAGTCTCACCAACCATATCAGTCAGTTTTGACTTAGAAGAAATCAGTAAAAAATAAATAAAAATAAAAACATTGCTATTTACCTTTGGGGCCTTGACCCCCTTTGTCTGTGGTACCCCCTCGGAACCCTTCGGTCAGCTCATTCCCAATCCACTTGCTACTGGCCCCTCCTTTTGTTTCCCCTTATCTTTTGGAGTGGTCTGCTGGTAGACTTCCTTCATCAGCTTCACATTGCAAAGTGTGTTTGCATGTACCTACCCAGTACCTCCTTCCATTTGCTTTGGCCTCCTTTGGCCCATTGCTTATCCTCCTTGGCCTTCTTTTCAGCTACCAACCTTTCCTCCTCATTTGCCTTTGCTTCTACCTCCTCCTTCACCTTCAATTTGGAAGGTCTCTTTGCTTCAGCCTTAGCAGCCAGCTAGGCATTTTCCACCTCCTTGTGTTCACATTTCTGCCACATACATTTCTCTTGCAGCTCTCAGATTACTTGGGCCTCTTCTTTGGAGTTGCTATCTATTATTTTTAGATGCAGGGGTGGTGTTGGAGGGTGGTGATGGAGTGATTTTATTTTTGATGGAGGTGGTGTTGGGAAGAGTTCCTTCAGAGATTAATCCCCAAACAATTGCTTACAGTATAAAGGCATCTAAAACCTTGTTTTTCAAACTCCACTTACCAGCTTCATGGGTTCAGCTGTTAAGAGGGAGGTCCTGTGAAGTATATGATACTAAGCCTTGGTTCACTTGGTTATACTAACCAACTGTCCAACATCTAATTCCACATATAAGTGATCAAGACAATTCACAAGTCACTTAGTATGTTGGTCTTAGTTTGGTACATTTATCATTCACATTTAATTCACTCCATCTTCTGTTTTTTTCTTACTTCACTTATTATTTTATGCCTCACTTCACTTCAGTGTGTTTGAATATGTTCAGTGATACTTGACCATTCTTCATATTTTGTTTCTATTTAGATGATGTACCAGGTGTACCAAGCCGAGACCACGTGATAGTGAGGATAATATGGGTAAAGGTCGGTCGGTCGGTCGGTCAGTATTACCGAATGAACCAGTGCTCGGTATCATGGTCTTGACACTGAAGAACAGACTAACAAACCTATAGGTTTTTATATTAATTTCTTATCTATCAAGAGTCCATGTCAAAAGGAAATGGATTCCTATACTAGATGAGAAATGCAAGGATTGAAATTGAGTAGTGAGTGAGTATTCCTAAAACACTTCTGATGTTCAACAGAGTTGCCATAATAGAATATAGCAAATGATTAAAAAATTCCAAAAGAGTAATTGCAAGGTTGAATATGGATTAGAAACATGGAGTGAAGTCATAAATGCAAATAGAAAAGTAAAGTGAACAGATTATTATACAAATGGAAAGTGGAGCAGAAATATAAATGGAAACATCAAGGTGAGGTGAATGAACTTATACTATAAATGTATTTTCAAGCATGGGATGTAATAGGTGTAATAGAGTATAGCATGTGATGCCAACTCAGAATATAGGATAAGTAGATGAATGTGAGGTTGATTGTATGGCTGAAACAGACATATGTGCTAAATTGTCTAATAATGAATAGAGAACTCATCAGTGAGCTCCTAATAACAAGGGGGAATCATCTCAAAGGATTCCTTTGAAAAGACATCCTTGAATTCCTGATAAGGCTTGGGAACAAATTCTTCAAATGATTTGATGGGTGTTCACTCAGATTCCTTTTGGGTAAGTTATTGTGACATAGTTGAGCCTGCACCAATTTTTTCATAGTCATCTTCAACAAAGATCACAAAGAGTCTGTCCCTATCCTCAGATGAGTATAATGGTTCTTCAACCATGGTGGTGTGTTAATCAGGAGGACGAGTTGTGCCCTTTTCAATGTTTGTCACCATCTTAATGGTGAGTCTTTTGCTGGCCAATTTGAAACAACATGACTCTGGATATTAGGACATCTTTCCTTTACCAGGTGCACCAGTTAATCTCTGGGTTATGTTTAGTATGCCATGTATATCCTTTGATAGCTACGTGTCCTAGGCTGGTGATAGAGAAAGTGGCTCACTCTGAGTGATTCCCATATACACAGGTGAGGTCAACCTCCTCCTTAAATAAGCCTGCTTCATTAGGTGTGCCATCAATGTTATAGACTGGTATGACATGAGAGAGGTGGTGGGTTTTGAGCTTTTCAGTTTGGAAAATTCAATGTCAATAACCATCCCAGTGGCACTACTATCAAGGAGTTCATCAATTGCTAGCGGGCTTCCAGTGTCAACTGACTGGACCTTCAGAAGGACCCTTGTACACCAGCAGGTGTTAGCAGAGAGCATATATATATAAGGAGGAGGCTGTTTTCAGGGGTTAGGGTGGTGGATTTAGGTTTGGGCATGCCTTGTTGGATTTCAGTCTGATCTGGGACTGGAAAGGGGTATAGCATGTCTCTTTTAATCCCTAGTGTATATGTTTCAAGAACTGAAACTGATTTGTCTAGTGGGGAATAGCTTTCACCAGTGACTTGCCTAAAAACACTGTTCCCCTCTCCTCAGGAGTCTAGACCCTTGCCTTCTGTGCTACATCCCAAGAATCTATAGCTGCAGCTACTGATTCAGAACTCATACTCACACATGTTGTTTCCATAATATTGGTGTGGACATGCTAAGGACATGTGTTCTTGCTTGCCACAGGTATAACATGTCTGTATCTCCATATGGTGATGGTTAGAGTCAATGTCCATAGGTGTTGCAGTGCTAGGTGTGGGGATAACTAGAACACTGTGAGTAGGGAATAAAACAGGTTATGCCAACCCACATGGGTCACTGTGCCAGGTGTCCTTGAGTTTGGGTGTGGGTCAAGCTGAGAGCATCCACAATCCAGCCCACCTATTGTCAGGGGACGACCTTCTCCGAAGCCTGATCCAAGTCCGAACTGCCATTTCAAACTCCGATCAACTCCAAGGCTAAAACATCCAGAAACCATCGAGTGGAGACGGGAACGATCTTGAAGCATGATGACTAGAAACTCGGAGTGAACGTCCGAGCCTCGGACTTAGTACCAGGAAGTTGGCTCTTCAAACTCCGATGTATTGATTTGTAATTAGTGCACAGACCACCCACACAAAGGGTATAAAAGGGGCTCACCAGCAGCAGGATCCTTAGACTTTCCTCTTTGGATTCCCCCTACTTAGGTGAGGACTCCATATGTATTTAGGCAGTAGTAAAACAATTAAACACTTTGGATTCCCCCTGCTTAGCTCACCTCCGAGATATACCTTGGGGCTATAAGAGGGTTGCCCTTACACCCATGGTGTCAAGTACACGTACCGAGGACCCGATAACTCGGCGGTACCGACTAAAATACTCCATTAGTAACCAAGCACGAACCATTCAATGAGTTGTTCTCGGCCAGACGCACATATCGGTCACACCCCTCATTCCTATGCCCACTCCTCACTCCTCGGTCCACCTCACCTCGGCACTTCCTGCCCTTGTGTTATCTTCGGTTATGGCCTTGTTTACAATCGGGCATTTCCTATTGTGCTAGGGCACGTCCTATTATTCTGTCCTTCATTGTTCTATTTCCACCCTACATCTCTTATTCTAATTTTACTCGTTGTGGACAATAACCACATGCGTTGCATACCTTGTTGTCCCACATTCCTTATTCCACATGTCGCTTCTTGACCTATATAAGTAGGACATGCATGTACATACTTCCTCATTCTGGGTATCGACTAGGCTTAGGCCCTTCTACCTTCTTCTCTTCTGTTAAGTCCTCAACTCAGGCCAGCATCTTCAGCATCCCCCTGAGTATCTGTCTGTTGCAAATACAGTGGCACGCACGGCAAGTAGGGTGCAACGCACGAGTACGTTGAAGCCAACGCCACTACTCTTGGCCTGCAGAACTTGGCCATAGTCCGCCCGACCTTTCGACAACACCCATCGGCAGTACCGAAGTCCATCAGTATCCGGCGCTTGACACATGGCATCATCTGTGTATGTATGACATGCATGTGCTATATGCATACACGTATGACATGAATACACCATATATGCATGCGCCATACATGCATGAGTATGAAATACATGTGCCACATGCCTGCAGGTGTGGTGCACACCTAACACCCATCCACCCATGGGAAAAAAAACATGGGTTGATGGGTTTGGGTTCCCCATGGGTTGGGTGTGGGTTATCCACATTTGATCCATGGGTGACCTGTGCCATTTCCTAACTATGAGTACAGGCTGGAGTGATGCAATGGGAATTCTGGGATGCTTGGGCTTGCTTAAGCTCTATGAAGTAATAGTGGTTAAAATCAATTTGAAAGGCAGCTTCCTTCCAGGCCTTCAGGCTAGATATGTCAAAGTATATTTTATTGAGCTTTGGTTCACTCACTCATGCCAACCAAATATCTTTTATATATAATCCCACATACAGTATTCAAGTTAATATTCACAAGTCACTAAGTACATTAGTCTCAGCTTGACACATTTGGTTCATCCCTTTGGTTCATCACATCCTTTGACCTACTTTGCTTCACTTATTCTGGTATGTTCATTTCATTTGCATTAGTATACCTTGGTTATGTATGGCCATATATGCCCATTCTCCATGTCTCTGTATTTTAGTTTACATTTCTTATGCTACCTTATTCCATACTAGGGTCATTTATCCCATCTCTTTTTACTATTAGGTAGTACATCATCCTGTATGTATTCTCTGTTCATAATATTGAATTAAGTTGCACATATATACATCTTCTCTATGTCAGTGTTCATGTTTGGTACTGACAATCTCAGTCCTCTCCCAAACACCATCCAAAATCCAGTAACAGAAGGGTAGGAGGGTACAAGTAAGAATGTTGAAGCCAAGCCACATCTACCTCAGCTTATTTAATTGAGCCAAATATGTCCATATTAGTTAAAGGAATAATTACTATAGTGTCTTTTAACCCAACCTTGAACAGTATATTGGGAATCAATCTCTTATCCTTTCATTCCTTATTATTATGCCTTCCCATACTAGATTAATGGCCCATGCTGAGATCAGCTGGCTGACTCTCACAGTTTTACAGCCAAGAGCATGTGGTTCTTTTATCACCCTACCTTTTTGTTTTAGTATAGTCTGCCACCCATGAAACTCCATTCTCTTTGTGATATAAAGCCATTGATCTCAACCATGGTATAGATTTAACTCCAATGGCACTTATCACATATTACTTTCACTGTAATCACATCACACAGCCAATGATTCTACACAGCCCTACAATCATCATACTCCCAATATATCATGATGTCTTCTTCAAAGCTCATTCTTATACAATACTATAATACTGATGATTTACATATCCAGGGAGAGCCATTATCTCAATATGGTCTTTGAGTACTTCCTCCAGGATATTTCTCACTCAGGAGATGATCCTATCAAATCTATAACCAGTCATATGTGATAGTGTCAGGGGACAACCCTCTTTAAACTCCAGTGCAACTCCGAGGTTCCATTACAAACTCCGATCAGTTCCGAGGCCTGATACAGGTCCGAAGTCCCACTTCAAACTCCGACCAACTCCGAGGCTAAGAGGCCCTGAAACCACCGAGTGGAGACAGAAAGGTCTTAACACATGATGACTAGAGCTCGGAACAGATACCCGAGCCTCGGACTTAGTACCAAGAGATTGGCTCTACAAACTCCGATGTATTGATTTGTAAGCTAGTGCACAGACCATCTATATAAAGGGTATAAAAGGGGCTCACCAGCAGCGGGATCCTTAGACTTTCCTCTTTGGATTCCCCCTGCTTAGGTGAGGGCTCCACATGTATTTAAAGTAGTAGATAATTAAACACTTTGGATTCCCCCTGCTTAGCTCGCC
>QLPI01028126.1:0-18357 GCA_003314275.1 Chroogomphus rutilus
TGTTATGGCACGGCTCCCGGTCCTTATTGGGAGACTTTCCTGCTGTAAGGGCAACCCTCTTACAGCCCCGAGGTATATCTCGGAGGCGAGCTAAGCAGGGGGAATCCAAAGTTGTTTAATTATTTACTATCTAAATACATGTGGAGCCCTCACCTAAGCAGGGGGAATCCAAAGAGGAAAGTCTAAGGATCCCGCTGCTGGTGAGCCCCTTTTATACCCTTTATATGGGTGGTCTGTGCACTAGCTTACAAATCAATACATCGGAGTTGTAGTGCCAATCTCTTGGTACTAAGTCCGAGGTTCGGGTATCTGTTCCGAGTTCTAGTCATCATGTGTTAAGGCCTTTCTGTCTCCACTCGGTGGTTTCTGGGCTTTTTAGCCTCGGAGTTGGTCGGAGTTCGAAGTAGGACTTCGGACCTGTATCAGGCCTCGGAACTGATCGGGGTTTGTAATGGAACCTCGGAGTTGGACTGGAGTTTAAAGAGGGTCGTCCCCTGACAATGGCCAAGTCCTGCAGGCCAAGAGTAGTGGCATTGGCTTCAACGTACTCGTGCATTGCGCCCTACTTGCCGTGCATGCCACTGTATTTGCAACAGACAGATACTCGGGGGGATGGATGCCAGCCCGAGTCGAGGACTTAACAGAAGAGAAGAAGGTAGAAGGGCCTAAGCCTAGTCGATACCGAGAATGAGGAAATATGTACATGCATGTCCTACTTATATAGGTTAAGAAGCGACATGTGGAATAAGGAATGTGGAACAATAAGGTATGCAGATCATGTGATTATTGTCCACAACAAATAAAATTAGAATAAGGAATGCAACACGGGGATAGAACAATAAAAGACAGGATAATAGAATATGCCTGAAGATAGGACAATAGGAGGTGCCAGACTATAAGACAAGGCTCGTAACCGAGGATAGTACAAGGACAGGAAGTCCTGAGGTGAAAAGGGTCGAGGGGTGGGGACAGGGAGTGTGGATGGTGGACGTGCCGAGCTGAAACCGGCATACCAAGTGTAATGCATGCAACATGGGTACTTGGTCATGGATATAGGATGATTGCTCGGTCGGCAATGCCGAATGGATGTGTCTCGGTATAGTACTTGACACTGGCATATTGCCAGATCCTTGTGTAAATGGTGGATATGACACTTGAGTCATGTGACCTTAGTGGAATCCATATGTCATCTACCTTATCTCTGGAAATATCTTTCTATATATGGAATATTGCCTTATATAGGTGCTTATGTCAGCACACAAAAACTATTACCAGTGGGAATAAATTTCTATATATGGAATATTTCCTTATATAGGTGATTACATCAGTGCAAAAATTTTGTCACCAAAATTTTTTTGACAGTGTCAGACTGCTTAAAAAATGTGATTATGAATTTTGGGAAGATGTTTCAAAGTTTGGATATACTACATTTGCAATAGTGATTTTTTTCAAAAAGTAAAACCAACACTATGTATATATAGTTATATGCCATTGATCTGTAGTCTTAAAATAATTTTTTTGTCAATGTTGCCAGATCCTTGTGCAAAATGGTGGATGTCACACTTGAGTCATGTGATGTAGCGGAAACCGTTTGTCTTCTACCTTACATGTGCAAGTGCATGTTATATGCACACATGTGACACTGTAGATTGGGCCAGATTGCAGGTGCTCTTGGCTTGACTTGCACTCAAACCCAAGGACACCTAACCCAGTGACCTGTGTGGATTGGCCTAACCTATGCTATTCCCTAACATCAGGTGAGTGTTAGTGAATGGGGAAGACTAGGTCTCTGCTTAGGTATTTCACACTAGAATAGTTGGAAAATGCCTGGACAAATAGAAGAATAATTCTGTGGAATTTTCTGTGATTTTAGCTATATTTATTGATAGGAAAATTATTGTCCTATGACTATTCTACCCTGAGCTGAGTCCTGGGTTTTGCCTAGGGAATGGCAAGGGTGACCTACACCTGACCCATGGGAAACCCAAACCCGTCAACCCATGGGTTTTTTCCTGCACATGTATGACAGGAGCGAGTGTGTGTTGTACACATACATATGCACACGTACATAGATGATACACTGGGTTGGGCTGAGTCACAGGTGCTCTTGGCTTGACCTGTACCCAACCTCAAGGGCACCCAACCTGGTGATCCATGCAGGTTGGCCTAACCTGTGCTATTCCCTAGTTTTGCCTCTGCTTAGGTTCTATTCCAGGAAACTGGCCTGGGTGCCAAATGCATCAGTTTTGTATTTTGTACTCTTTCCACAAGATATATATAATATGTAGTAATATACAGTGACTTACAAAACTGAGTCAATGTTTGGTGCTTTTGGATTATTCATTGAATAGCTTTGAATGTAAAACATATATGAAAAAGGTGTTGGTGCATAAAAGAAAGAATCTGATCAGGGCTATGCAACCATTAAAAATTATGTAATTCCGATCAGGGGTGATGAAGATATGGGCAATTCAAATCAAGGGCCCATTGACTCAGTTTTGTGAGATGGTGTCAGAACAATCAGAATCTGATGCTCTATCTATTATATAACATGCAACCCTTGATGAATGGTTACTATGGTAACCTTATCTTTCATGAGAACTCAAATTAAGGTATTTAATCCCCTCCAACATGTCCAGAACTCACTACACTCCAATGCACCCTACTTCCTCTGCTTAAAAAAAATCATCCTCTCCTTGGCCTCTCAAGGTCATTCTACTTGCACTATTGCCTCAAGACTTGGCCTCAGCCAGTCTACAGTATCCAGGACTCTCAGAACTCTCCATCCCAACCAGCCCTGCTCCTCTGGAGGTTGTCCCCCCAAGCTTTCCTCTAGAGATCAACATTCTATTTTATTACAAATTGTTACTGGCAGAGCTGCCAATGCTACTCAGGTCACCAAACACATCAATACAATTATCCCCCACCCAGTCTCCTCAGAAACAGTCAGAAGACTCCTCAGGAAACATTCATTCAAGGCTGTGGTGAAGAAGAAAAAGCCCTTCCTCAGTGCAAGGCATAGACAGCTGAGGTTGGCCTTTGCTTTGAAGCACAGAGAGTGGACTGTAGAGGACTGGAAGAGGGTCATTTGGTCATATGTGACCAAAATCAATAGGTTTGGGTCAGATGGGAGGTAGTGGGTCTGGAAACAGAAGGGGGAGGGGTTGATTGAGGTACAGGGGACAGTCAAGTTTGGAGGGGAAAACATTATGGTATGGGGGTGTATGGGATGGAATGGTATTGGCCAGCTTACAGAGATTGAGGGGAAGATGGATGCTGATCAGTTTGTGTCCATTTTGGAGGACCACCTGCTGCCCAGCCTGGAGGAAAGTGGAATTCCTGAGGAACAGGTAATTTTTCAACAGGACAATGACCCAAAGCACAAGTCAAAGAAGGCCAAGAACTGGATGGAAAACAACAATATCACTCTCCTTGACTGGCCTGCACAGTCTCCAGACCTGAATCCTATTGAGCACCTCTGGGATCATGCAAAAAACAGGCTTAAGGAGTATCCAACACCACCCTAGGGAGTTTGGCAAATTTGGGAGAGAGTAGAGGAGGTATGGAATAACATACCACCAGAGGTGTGTCAGAATTTGATAGAGAGTATGCCTAGAAGACTTGAGGAAGTAATTAAGGCCAAGGGGGGCAATACCAAGTACTAGAATTGCAACTTACTATTTCTCTGATATCCTCTTACAAAACTGAGTCAATGGGCCCTTGATTTGAATTGCCCATATCTTCATCACCTCTGACCGGAATTACATAATTTTTCAATGGTTACATAGCCCTGATCAGATTCTTTCTTTGATACACTAACACCTTTTTCATATATGTTTTACATTCAAAGCTATTCAATGAATAATCCAAAAGCACCAAACATTGACTCAGTTTTGTGAGTCACTGTAGAATAATGATATATAGTATATGGATGAAATAACTAAATATTCAATGGTTCTAACAGTGAGGATATTCTGATGTAACCAATGAAGCCTTGTTTCCTCAATTTTTTGACCTCAGTATAAGGGCAACCTAAGCAGGTATTCTACCCTTGGGCAGTGCACTGGCAAAGGGGGATCCAAAGTTTAGTACAGGACCTATGTACACAGTGACTAGCATACCTGGTAAAGGGGGATACAAAGAGAAAACTCTAGGGAACTCTTCACCCACTAACTATCAATATATATATACCATTACTATGGTGCTCAGCTCATATTGGGCATTGCTCTCTACACCAGTCAGAAGAAGGACTGGGGCATTAGTATGGCTGGTGACTGCCAAAGGTGCAGTTGATAGTTGCAGTTGATGCCCATTGATGTTAGCTGCCAGCCATAATGCTTGTTTGGCATGTATCTTGGTCAGTATAATTAGGAGTGTAGTAAATGAGTCTTAGTTGGCGGCATTGGTCAGGACCTATTCTTAGGGGTCCCCTGACATCACCCTCCTACTAGAATATAGTGTCCCAGATGCATTGATTCCAATAGGTAGGACTGGCAAGTGAGATTTAAAGGTGGACACATTCATCACACAAATTCAGCGAGGGGCACCCAGGTATAGGTGATAGAAATTGGTGATGAGGTCAGGAGTCTGAACATTGTGTTTGTTTTCTCAGAAGTTCTCCTCATACCCATAACCCTTCCATTTGATAAGGAATTGCAACCGGTTTACCCTCATCTGGCTATCAAGTACTTGTTCAACCTCAAAGTGTTCCTTGTCATTGAGTAAGACTGGCTGTGGTGGGGGGGGGCCGGCATCTGCCTGGGATGGGGTTAGTCGATGCTGGGGTGAGTTTGATAACTGGGAAGACAGGGTGGAGATGACTTAAGCTTTTAGTGAGTTGAAGTCAGTATGTATGGTACCTAACTTATTCTTCAACAAGGTAGAGGCCAAGTCACCTGTGTACCAGTTTTTTTAATAGTTGGTTTTTGCTTGCATTGAGGTATACCTTGTTGCCTAGTACAAACCTCAGTGTCAGTTGATGCCGATGGTTGTAGTAAGTTTCCATATCCTCCTTTGCCTTTACTAGAGCTGCCTTTACCTTAGAGAGTGCTCCCTCCATTTGCTCCTTGAATTCATTCATGGATTTGAGCTGAGATAGGGATTGGTGCAGCTCAAACCCCATGTGGGGATATTGACCTGTGTCAAGTAGGAATAGAGATTCTTGAGTCAAGGCATAAACATTATTATTGTACTGGAATTTGGTTAGGGGCAGGAGGTCATCCCAGTTGTCCTGCATTTTTTGACGAAGAGCCAAAGGTGCTGTTCCAGCTCTTGGTTCACCCATTCAGTTTGCCCATCCATCTGTGGGTGATAGGCTGTAGAGGCTGCCAGGTGAATACCTAACAAGCAATAGAGCTCTCAGGTAAACTTATGAACAAATTGCACCCCTTGGTCAGATACTACCACTCTCGGTAGGCCATGTACCTTCCATACTTATATAGAAAGAGTTGTACTGCCCTGGCTGCTGTGACAGTCATATGGGTTGTTATAAGTGTGCTCACTTAGATACCGAGTCCACTATGTTCATTATGGCATCATACCCATGTGTGTTGGACAGTTCTACTATAAAGTCTACACTTATAATGTCCCATCATGCCTCAGGGACTGGGTGCAGGTAGAGGTCACCAGTGGGGTGCTGTCTCTAGGCCTTTGCCTATAGGCACAAGTCACATGTTTTGGTATACTCACTGACATACTGAGACATATGGGGCCACCAGTAGGTTTGAGAGAGGAGCTCCAGGATCTTCTAGCAGCTGAGGTGGCCAGCTACCTTAGAGTTGTAGTGCTAGGCTATGATCTATTGCCAGAGGTCCTTTACATCTGGGATGTTGTCAGGCTTTGGGTACTGATAGACTTTGGTACTGCTAAAGGTTGTCGGGTGGACAATGGCCAAGTCCTACAGGCTAAGAGTAGTGGCATTGGCTTCAATGTACTCATGCGTTGCACCCTACTTGCTGTGCGTGCCACCGATTTGCAACAGACAGATACTCGGGAGGATGCTGATGATGCCAGCCCCAGTCGAGGACTTTAACAGAGAGGAAGAAGGTAGAAGGGCCTAAGCCTAGTCGATACCCAGAATGAGGAAATATGTACATACAGGTCCTACTTATATAGGTTAAGAAGTGACATGTGGAATAAGGAATGTGAGACAATAAGGTATGCAGAGCATGTGGTTATTATCCATAATGAGTAAAATTAGAATGAAGGAATGCAAAACGGGGATAAACCAATAAAGGATAGGATAATAGAAACGTGGCCAAGGATAGGACAATAGGGAGTGGCCGACTATAAAACAAGGGCTGTAACTGAGGATAGGACAAGGGCAGGAAGTTTCGAGGTAAGACAGACCAAAGGGTAAGGACAAGGAGTGTGGATGGTGGATGTACTAAGCTGAGACTGGTGTACCATGTGTTATGCATGTGGTGTGGACACTTGGTTGTAGATATAGGATGGTTGCTCGGTCGGCATTGCTGAGTGGATGGGTCTCGGTACATGTACTTGACAGATGTATACCTTGCCTCAGAAGGTCAGCAACTATTGGTCTCAGCCCACTCAGCCAAAACTAGTGTCTTTTTGTAGCTTCCACACTGCCTCTGCCACCTCATCCTCTAATGCTCCCTTGACAAACATCTTTTTTAGCTCTTGAGTAATCCCTCAATCCTCCTCTTCCAATGCTAACCCTTCAAGTGCCTACACTGTGAACAACTTAGGCTGAAGTAAGACCAGGTCACTACTGTCACCAACTCCTGAGCCATGGTCTGGCTAATATGATAGGGTATCAGACTTTCTCATGGTCACTCTGGATTAGTGCCACAGGTCAAAGTTGAAATGTGAGAGGTAGAGTGACCAGCAGGCCTGTCGTTAGTTCAACCTTTTTGAAGACTGGAAGTATTCCAGGTTTTTGTGGTTCGTCCAGATTTTAATACGATGCCTGGTGCCTTCAAGGAAGTGCCTCCACTCTTCTAGCGCTCAGATGATGGTGAGCATTTCCTTGTCATGGATTTCATAATTTCTTTCCACCAGGGAGAGACTTTTTGAGTAAAAGGCAATTGGGTGCCACTGGCCATCCTCAGGCAACTGCTGAGAACTGCTTCTGTAGCAATATCGGAACTATCTGCCTCTACTTGATAGGGTTCACTGTCATCAGCAAACCTGAGAACAGTTGCTATCATGAACCTTTTCTTAAGCCCTTTGAAGGCTACCTACTTTGCATCTCTCCAACTCTACTTCATATCCTTCTTCATGAGCTCAAATAATGGCCTAACATGGTGCAAGAACCGTTTCGATAAACTTTTGGTAAAAGTTAGCAAAGTCAAGGAAGGCATGAACCTCTTTTTGGTTAGATGGTGTTGGCTAGCCCATGATGCCTGCTACCTTGACTGGGTCTATCTCTCTTGCCATGGGATATGATGAGGCCTAGATATTCAATCCTTGTTCATTTAAATTCACACTTTCCAGCTGAAGGTAGAGCTTGTAGGCCTTCAGCCATTCAAGGACCTTCCAAATGACACAACAGTACTATTTGAGAGTCTTGGTGAAAATGAGATGTTGTCCAGGTATACACACACATGCCCTTCTATGACAAGATCCTGGAAGATGTCATTCATCATGGTCTGGAACATCGCTAGGCTATTGGTAAGGCTGAACAACATAACAAGGAGTTCAAAGAGATCTTGGTTTGTCTAGAAGGGTGCCTTCCTCTAGTCTCCTTCCTTAATTTATACATTATTAAACCCCTACCATAAGTCCAACTTGGTAAAGTACTTGGCCCCCCCGAGGGAGTCAAAGGACTCTTTTTTGAAGAGGTTGCTAAAGTCCTGGAGATAGGGTAGGATTGTCCCTTTCTCTTTTGGGGGAGTGCTCCAGAGGCTTTATTCAGCTAGTTGCTACACTGTGGTAGTTGTAGCAATGGTTAAGATTAGGACAGTTGGTAGGGCTACAGTCATGAAGAGGTGATCACCTGGTTCAAGGAAGGGTCTGCCATTGTTGGCACCTTGATAGTCCTTAGGGTCATCATCCATCATGCATGGGAATGGGCCAGCTCAGAGGGCTCAGATCACCATTTCCTCTCAGCATTCCTTTTGCAACTTGGCTCAGCAAGTGTGGCATTGGATAGGGCATCTGTTCAGCATGACCTCTTGTGTTTTCCAGTTATCCTCAGGATTGTGATAACAGAGCCAGGGGTAGCTGAGGATCATCTTGTGCTTCCCTAGATTTGTGACCATAAATATGGCCCATTATGAGTGATCTTGATACTGTAGGATGACATCAACCACATGCTAAATTGCCCCACTTTTATTTGGAGACCATTAATATTATACACTGGCACAGGATGGGTCAAGGGGTATATATTCAACCTCTTTGCCACTGTGAACTTGTGGTCTATGAATAGTCTGGTGGCTCTATGTCCAGGAGTGCAGTCATGCCCTTAACTTCAGCTGTGTTAGTAGTCTGGATCTCTACCTTGAGGTTTAGCAAGTTCAGAGAGGGGGTAGATGCTACTACATCAACTGGTTTGGGATTTTGAGTATAAATCCCTAGTTGTGAGTAGTTGATTGGGTGTTCATGATAATGTGAAAAGTAAAGTGAGATCAGGTGTGGGTAGTCAGAAATACTATTAAGGATTGAAATAATATAGTCATTATAGTTCTAATGTAAATCTCTGAATGTAGAAACAATGGCAAGGCTCATAGCAGGGTACAGCTTTAACTTATATATTGCACCTACCGGGCCTCACTGAAATCTAGTTTTATATAGATGGAGGTCATAATAGTGAGACAAGATAAATGGAAATGAAGATGGAAGTGAATGGAGGAATCTTAGTTGATTTCTAACTGAAGAGCAGACTAATGAAAGTATAAGATCTTATACTACTTTCTTATCTATAAAGAGTTGACTGGATTCCTATATTAGATGAGAAAGGTGAAGATTGAATATGTAAAATAGAATGCTAATGTCCCAATTTTGATTTCTCTGAGACAGGGTGGAATGACATATCATTCTGTTGCCTAGTGGAGTTACCCTATAAGGAATGTAGTAATAAAGCCCATGTCTAAAATAGTAATAGTGGAATAGAATTACAAATAAGGAAACTGGAGCTGAATATAAAAGGAAACATAAAGGAGACATAATGGCAAAGTGAATAATAGTAACACTGAAAACAGATGTGTGAACATGTAGATGATGTATTGGGAATATTGTGAGTTTGCACCAGAATGTATCATGTGATGTTTTTGCATTACATAAGTTACACTATAGCTAAAATTTTCCCTTATCAAATTATAACCATCACCCACATTTTGAACTGGATGCTTCAGGGAAAATTCAATATAATTTGACCACACCCATATTGGATGACTCAAGTATACTGACTCATCCTCTTACTTGCCTTCTTGAAAATCACAAAACCATATCTTATCTGAATTACCCCTGTTATGTCTGAAGACCGTGATCCAACATTTGCTGTACTTACTGATGGGAACTATGCAGAATGGGAGATACATATGGAAGCAGACTTGATGGAACAAGGATTGTGGGAATATGTTCTTGGGATGATTGTGAAACCAGAAGGTGATACGGTTAGTGCCAGGAAGGCTGTTGCAGAGTATAAGATGAAGATGAGGCAGACCAGGGCCAGGATAATCAAGAGGGTCATAGCCAGTCAGTTGCCCCATATGGAGGATCTCAACCCAAAGAAGATCTGGGCAGAACTACAGTACATCCATCAGGCTACAGGCTTTGATTCAAAGCTGGCTATGTGGCATGCATTCATTAATGCAAGGATGAATGTCAACAAATCTCAGGAAGCTGTGGAAACCATGGCATCATGGATTTGCAGGGTGAAACACATGTATTTTAGACTAGAGGCTATTGGAGTGGATGTGACCGATAAGGATGTTATCCCCATGCTCACAAATGGAATACCTGTCAAGTCCACGATACTGAGGTCTGGTCCACTAGGCAGTACTGACCGAACTACTCTCACTGTTTAATCCCACACACCAGTGACAAGTCATCCCTTATGTCAAGTGTTGGTAATGCTGAGGATGTGGACAGGGAATGGTCAAGTCCTGCGGCCGGAAGTAGTGGCTTTGGCTTTAACATACTCGTGTGTTGCGCCCTACTTGCTGTGCATGCTACCAATTTGGGACAGAGGAAGTACTCAGGGGGTGCCAAAAGTACTGGCCCAAGTAGAGGACTTTACAGAGGAAGGAGGAGACAAGGGGCCCAAGCCTAGTTGATACCCAGAATGAGGAAGTATGTACATGCATGTCCTACTTATATAGGTTAAGAAGCGACATGTGAAATAAGGAATGTAGAACAATAAGGTATGCAAAGCATATGGGGATATTGTCCTCAATAAGTAAAATTAGAATAAAGCAATGCAAATGGAGATGGGACAGTGGAAATATAATAATAAGAATGTGGCCAAGGATAGGACAATAGAGAGTGCCTGTCTATAAAACAATGGTTGTAGCCGAGGATAAAACAAGGACAGGATGTCCCGAGGTGAGGCAGGGTGAGGAATAAGGAGTAGATGAGGTAGGATTAAAGGATGGTGAAAGGGGCAGAGTGGATGAAGGATAGGGATAAGGAATGCAGATAAGGGATGTGCTGAGCTGAGACTGGCATACCAAGTGATTTGCATGTGGTGTGGGCATTTGTATATGGGTATAGTCTGGCTGTCTGGTCGGTACTGCTGAATTACCGGACACTCAGTATTTGTACTTGACACCTCACTCATACATGGTCTTGGCTAGTGATTGGCATGGGTAACCCCAGGAATTTTATGCCTACCCATACCCATACTTGAGAATACCTGTACCCTTAGCAACAGATAGTGGGTTATTATGGGTACAGGTATGGGTACCCATGGGTTCAATGGGTATTGCTTTTACCTACAACCCACAATGGGTATTGGGCTTACCCATAACCCATAGCAGGTATCACACTTACCCACCACCCACAATGGGTATAAATTGACCCAATACTGAAATTTAATATATTTTCTTATTATAAAAATTCAGAATTTATAAAATATTACCCATAATAGAATCCCAAACCATAGCATGCTCCTTCTCAGGATCAGTGACCTCATCCTCCAATGTAGCCTTGATATCAGCATCCTTTACCAAACCAAGTGTGCTCCAAGATCTGATACACATAAGGGCTCAAGTCATCTGAGCTGAAAGTTAGTTCCAAATATAGGGCAAAACAAGAAGGCCTTGGCTGAATATATGTTCAATAGCAACAGTGTAGCTTAAAATTTTTATTATAATTGAAAGAATATAACAAATAATTTCATAAAAAGTTACTTACCAGGAATAGAGAGATAATCTCAGGCCATGTTTGATAGACAGGGAAATTGGACCTCCTCTCATATCACCATTTGAGAGCATCTGTTACATTCTCCACATCAGGGCTTCCCAGGAGACAGGATGGGGCTACCAGCAACCCCAATGGAAACAGCATCCTACCTCAGGTGCAGCCAGGTACACATCTGCCTTAGGTATAGATGACATACACACAGAGGCAAATGCACCTAGGCTTCCCAGGAGGCAGGATGGAGCTACCAGCAACCCCAATACAAACAGAATCCTACCTCAGGTGCACCCAGGTACATATCTGCCTTAGGTATAGATGACATACACACAGAGTAAATTGTCAAGTACACATACCAAGACCCGTTAATTCAGCAGTGCCAACCGAGCAGTCATCCTATGTCAATGTCCAAGTGTTCATACCACATGCATATCACTTGGTATGCCAGTCTCAGCTCGGTACATCCACCATCCACATTCCTTGTCCTCACCTCTCATATATACTACGCCACTTACCATTCATTAATCCCACCATGCCTACTCCTCACCCTTTGATCTGCCTCACCTCAGGACTTCCTGTCCTTGTATTATCCTCAGCCATGGCTACATTGTTTTATAGTCAGTTGCTTTCTATTGTCCTATCCTTGGCCACATTTCTATTATTCTATCCTTTATTGTTCTATTCCCGTTTTACATTCCTTCATTCTAATTTTACTCGTTGTGGACAATAACCACATGCTCTGCATACCTTGTTGTCTCACATTCCTTATTCCACATGTTGCTTCTTAAACTTATATAAGTAGGACATGCATGCACATATTTCCTCATTCTGGATATCGACTAGGCTTAGGCCCTTCTACCTTCTTCCCCTCTGTTAAGTCCTCGACTCGGGCCGGCATCATTGGCATCCTCCTGAGTATCCTGTCTGTTTCAAATCAGTGGCACACACAGCAGGTAGGGTGTAACGCATGAGTACATTGAAGCCAATGCCACTACTCTTGGCCTGCAAGACTTGGCCATTGTCCACCTGACCCTTCAGCAGTTCCGAAGTTTGTCAGTACCCGAAGCCTGACACAAATGCACCTGGGCTTCCCAGGAGGCAGGATGGGGCTACCAGCAATCCCATTGCAAATAGCATCCTACCTCAGGTGCACCCAGGTATACAAGCAACCCCAATGCAGTCAGGGTCAGGATTGGTCACATACAGCCCAGGTGAGACCTGACTGCTCTGCCTGGATGCACATGCTACAACTAAAAACCCAAAAGCAAAAGGACTCAAGAAGGGGCTGACTATCATTAAATGAGCATATTAGACAGGCTTTAGCAACTAAAAGAAATGAAGGCCTGCCAATGAATCCTAACATCCAGAGATTCAGCTTTCAAGCAAATTCTGGGTGAGATGGGTGAAACAGAAATAATTAAGGTGTCACACCTGCTGTGCTTGCAGATGAAATGGGAACAGATCAGTGACGACATAGAGGCCCTGGATAAACATTGAAAAGGTCTAGTAGAAATGCCTGTTTACTCAGACATACAGTAACTTGGGGACAAGTTCTAATGCAAACTATCAGAACTTACTTCCATTAAAACAAGATCACTTACCCAAAGAATGTGGTCAGGCACCACATTGCTGTATAGGGAGTGTTGTTGATTGAGGGGATGGCAGCCTTCACTTGAGCCTCCAGTGGCTGAACATGATTTTTTTATGAAACTCTGCTGAATCATTGATGAGTAGAAATAGTATTGATGGCTCTGGACTATGATAGGCTCAAGTTATGCAATCCTAGACCAAGTATCAAAAGAACATACACATTGAGAAACTTGCACAGCCTCTCCCACCCTTCTCCCACCTTGTACACAAGTAATTTCTCTGTGGGAATGAGACGTTTGACATGTTCATTGTGATCTATGAACTCCTGTTGTGTTTGTGTATAAAGACAGCCTTTGTAATACTTCTCTGCATCATGAGAGACAGTTAGGGTATTATAGAAAGAAAAAAATCACAACCATACTGTCATAATATTCCTCTGACTACTCGGTCCATGCCTTGTTAAGATCCATCTTGTCAGGGAGTTGCATTGTATGTGTTCATGTATAACACGCATGCGTTGCATGTGCACACATATGACATCTGTTGTATGTGTTTGTGTACAATATGCATGTGCCGCATGTGGCCAATGTTGGGTATGTGGTGGCATCATGCAGTGGGCAGGCCAATGGAGAGTATGTGTATGTGGTAGCATCCAGTCCACTTGGCCGATGTTGAGTATGTGGTAGCATCTGGTCCACTTGGCCGATGTTGGGTATGTGGTAGCATCCTTCTGTCAAAGGTTAGTAGCATCATGCAGTGGGCAGGCTAACGGAGGGTATGTGTATGTGGTTTGACACCAAGCTGATGTAAGCAAGGTTGGTGCTGAACTTTGATTACATCATCCACAAAATATTCTAAATAAAATTCTGATTTTTTAAAATATGAAACTATATTGATTTTGAGTACAGTCACATGACCAGGGTGTGGCTGGGCTTAGATAATAATTTTGCTTACAAAGTGCTGACTAAAAACCTGCATCAAACCCACCTGCAGGTACAGGTTTGGGCTGGGTTAGCATTCCTGACCCTGACCCTTACCTGCACTACCCATACTCGCTACCTGCATGGGTTTCCAATACCCGTATCAATTACTAGTCTCAGCTCAGTAAATTTGGCACATCATTTGGTTCACTCTCCTCATCCCATCCCCCCTATTCCTTATTATTCCTTCATTCCCCATCCTTTTCCTTACCCACTTTCCTTCAGGACATTTGCTATTCACTTATTATTTTGTCATGGCCCTATTGTATTATGTTTGGCCAATTTTCCATTGTTCTATTTTCACCCACTCTTCCATTATTCTATTCTTGGCCATATCTCATTATTCTATTCTCATTTACATTCCTTATTCTATTCTTGATCATTGTGGACAATACCTCCACATGCTCTGCATACCTTATTGTTCTCCATTCCTTATGCCACCCTGTTCCATATCTAGCTTCTTAACCTATATAAGTAGCAAATTTATGTAGATAGTTCTTCACTCTGAATATCAACTAGGTTTATACCTTCCTGCCCTCCTTCTTCTGTCTAAAGTCCTTTACTCAGGCCAATACTCTCAGCACTCTCCTGGGTATCTCTTCTGTTCCAAATCAGTAGCATGCATGGAAAGTTGGGCACAATGCATGAGTATGTTGAAGCCAAGCCACTCTGACCAGCCTACAGAACTTGGCCATCTCCTGCCAGCATCATGAAGTTGGCACTATTGCAATAGCACACGGCCCACACATCATTGGCATTCCTAGTGCCTGACAATACCTATGGTCTATAACCAAATCATCATCATGCTGGATGCCACTTGTCTAGAAGATATCACACTCGAGAACATTATCACTTGGCTTGTAAATGAAGAACTATGACAGGAGATTGAGGTTGTCAAAAGGGAAGATGAAAAGGTCAAACTTGGAGAATCTGCACTTGTTGCCAAGAAAGGATGTGATGTCTCAGAGATTATCTGTTATTGTTTCAGGAAGAAAGCTCACTTTTCCTCTGAGTGTCCAGAGAAGAAAGAGGGGACAGCTGATGTTGCACATGATTCCAATAAGTTTTTGGCTTTTTAACTAATGTGGTCCTTCACTCAAGAACATGTGTTAGGAATATTGTGAGTTTTCACCACAACATGTCATGTGATGTTTTTGCATTACATAAGTTATGCTATAGCTGAAATTTCCCTCATTGAATTATAACCATCACCCATGTTTCAAACTGCATGCTTCAGGGGAAATTCAACAGGATAAACATAATAAGTGGAGCATATGGAATGTTACATGCAATGCCAAGTTGGAATAGGCTAAATACACAAGGTATGCAGGATTGAGTGAATTCTAGAGCATAGGGCTAGAAGGTTGAATAAGCTGAATAGGCTGAATAGGCTGAATTGAATAGTCAGAGATAATGGGGCAATGGATCCTAATAGAATTGTTCATCTGGTATATGCACTCTTAGACCTCTATAAGCTTGTCTCAACCTTTTGAGTTCTGCTAGATGAGTAGGTTAGGTCTCTGTTCCACCTTCTGTGTATCATTTTGCATGCAGGTGCAACAGGGCAAGGTTCTGGATGATAGGATCAGTATGTGCATATCTGCCTAATAGTCTATCCCAGGCAGATTTTGCTGGTGAGCAGTCTAGTCCTCTCTGGACATTTGGGGTGATATTCATTAGGATAGTAAAAAGTGCTTGTGCATCAGCTCTGGCTATGGGTTTAGGTTCAGTTCCAAAGACATACAGCTATAATTTCAATCATTTTAGATAAGGAACCATTCATGTCTTCCAGAAATTCCAATTGGAGCCATTCTTATCTAAATGCTCCAACTTGTCACATCTGATTATTTAAAATATCTTTGTGGTATGTCAAGTTTATCTTTTAGTTATGGCTGGGGCACATAACTTGTGAAAAGGCTAAATACAAAGTTCAGTCTTGGTTGCAAAGCACTCAAGTCTATTTGGAAGTACGACCTCAATACAAAGCTACCATCATAGAATGTAAGTATTAATAGTAATAGGGCATAGAGGGTTTAGTACCTACATCAGTCTTCATCTCAAAGCACTGAAGTGACTAGCCAACTCAACAGTCTACTTATATGTGAGATAAACAATCAAAAAGCAGACAATAGGAGTGATGAACAATAGAAGGAATAATAGAAATGACAGACAATGAATGGTAATGTCAACTATATGGGAACAATGAAAAAGAGTAAACTTTGGTTCCACCCCACTGCCAAGGAGTGTAATGTAGAAAGTCTTTCCTTCCAATCCATGTCCATGTCTTCATTGAGGGGCATACAAGACTGGAAAAAGATCACCACCAGTGAGCATGGTTGATGATTCACGAGGTTAGACTCCAAGATCTGAATAAACTCATGTTTTCCACTGCAGCTGCAAAGGGTGATATAAATATATCAACCCACCAACAGTACATGAAGTAATTACATTCAGCTTTTGTGTCCATCCCACAGATGTCACAATATTCAAGAATTGTAGGCATTTGACGGTGAGCATTTGACGGTCTGTTGAATAATCTCCACTGTACTGTGTAGCATTGGGAATCTACGATAAATTCACAAAGCGAGGCACAAAAAATGTTCACACGATTGTGGTCAGTGGATAACTTAATTAAATGGACATAGATTATGGCTAGGCAAGGAGCCACAGAGAGCAGATTTTGCAGAAGGGCCGCAGCAGCAAGTATACAATCTCTGACCAGATTGTGGAACACCTTTTTCATGATCAGGAGAGGGACTGGCAAGCATGTCAACTATGTCAGCCACCTCCTAGGACCCACTTCCCTATGGCTGATATATCGCAGCGAAGCTTATTTGAATAATCCATCCGACTGTTCAAAACTTATGAACTGAGTTCAGTGGGCAATGGAGTGCTGGGCTGAAAATATCTGTGCCTGTTCTTAAGCTAGAGTAATCAAATATTTTAGAAGAACAATAATATGTTTTCAGCATTATATCATTCATTGGAAAGCAAGTTAGGGGTGACAGGATTAAGATCTACAATAACAACCTGGCCTGAACTATATCCAAAACATGCTTTGGATTTCGAGAATGAATGTATGAAAAAGCCACGAAGCTCAGGGGGGAAATAGCAAGGTGCAAACAGAGGGTCTGTAAGAATCCAGTCCTTATTGAATGAAAGGGACACGAGATGCTCCTTTGGGGAAACGAGTTGAAATTCACCTTGGAAGATGTGGGTAACTCGGCTTCCGTCTGGGAATGCGATGGATGCGGATTCGGCCAATGGAGTCGATTCACCGGTGATGAGATTCCAGATACAAACTGAAGCATGTATTGCACCCGAGACGACTCCCATTCCACCAAACAAGAAGGCAATGGATGTCACAGGAAGTTTATCTCCCTGGAGTATATGCTCTGGTATCCCGGTAGTCGTATTCCATATCCAGACTGAGCCGTTTTGCGAGCCAGAAACAACATGTGCACCATCAGCCGAGAAAGCGACACACCGCACGGTATCTGAATTTCCATGAAGTATGCCCTTCACCTTCCCTGTCGTGACATTCCAAATCCGGACAGAGTGGTCCATTGAGCCCGAAACCACACGTGTCCCATCAGGTGAAAATGCAACACACCGCACCAGACTTGAATGGCCCTTCAGTGTGTGCTGTAACTTGCCTGTAGCCACACTCCATATCCGCACCGACTTGTCGTCCGAACCAGACGCGATTCGCTTCCCATCAGGGGAGAAGGCCACACAATTCACATCACCGGCATGACCCTCGAGCACACGCTCCACCTCTCCAGTGCTGGCGTTCCAGAGCTGAATTGAGTTGTCTGCTGACCCAGAAACGACCTGTGCGCCATCAGGCGAGAATGCTATTGACCACACCACACTGGAATGTCCCGTCAGTCGGCGATTTCTCTTTCCCGGAATCACATGCAAAACGTGGGATATCTTGGATAAGATCCGTATTCTTTCACGTGAGACTGTATTCGATCCGCGCTGTGTCTTTAATTCACCCACATTCCAAATCCGGACAGAGCAATCGAGTGACCCAGAGACGATCCGTGTCCCGTCACAAGAGAATGCAACAGACCTCACTTGACTCGCATGTCCCTTCAGCACGTGGTCTATTGTTCCCGTCCCCGCATTCCAGATGAGGATCGAACAGTCAGCCAAGCCAGCCACGATTCGTGTGCCCTCAGGCGAGAAGGCAACGGATATCGCCACACTCGGATGACCGCCCAGTATGTGCTCCATCTCCCCGCTGGTAGCATTCCAGATGCGGACTGATCCGTCATTGGAACCAGACACAACCTGTGACCCGTCTGGCGAGAAAGCGACAGAATTAACATCATTAAAATGACCCTGCATTATGCGTTCTATCTCTCCCTTTTCTCCATTCCAGATTCGCACTGTCTTATCTTTCGACCCAGACACGACACGTGTACCATCGGGCGAGAAAGCCACAGACCACACCCAA
>QLPI01028157.1:0-10512 GCA_003314275.1 Chroogomphus rutilus
CAAACGCAAAGGTGCCGAGGGTACCCGGAAGCGTTGGAAAGGGTATGTTGCCGCGGAAGAGGGCGAGAACATCACTCCTGCGAAGGAGTTCAATGTCCACCTCTTCCATGGGCGCAGGACTCGAAGCGGGAGGCAGTTCGATGGTTGACAGGTGCTCCACCGTGAGCTGGGGACTCGAACTGGGATATAAGTGGGCAGAGGCTTCATGGCTGATAGGTGCTCCTCTGAGAGCTGGGTGGGATACAAGTGGGAAGCAACCTATGGCTGATAGGTGCCCTCCGTGAGCTGGGAGTCCAAGTGGGAAGTGGGAAGCGGCTTGATGGCCGGTACGTGTTCCTCCTCCGTAATCTGGGGAGTCGAGGTGGGAAGCATGTGCCAATATGGGTTGAAAGGTGAGTTCTACTAATGTTTTTGTTTGGTTTTGCTCACGGAATTGATGTTAATTCATTATCTCTAAGATCCCATCCCCCGGGACTCCAGTGGCCCTTCCGCGAACTGAGGACTCGAACTGGTCAATGATCAACCGCACGACTCAGACGAGGACAAGAAACATCTGTCTCCGAAGGACCGCGCCAATAACCACCGCGAAGCTCAAGACGGCTCTCGCCCTGCGCACCCGTCCAGAGGCTTTCTCTCTGCGACCTCCGAAGTGGGAAACGAGTACAAAGATGGGTCGATAGGTGAGTTCTGCTATTTTATTTTTTGGTTTTGCTTGCGGAATTGATGCTAATGCGTTATCTTTAAGATCCCATCTCCTAGGCCGCCCGTAGCCCTTCCGCGAGCTGGGTATCCAACTGACAAACTATCGGGCGCACGAGTCGGATGAGGACAAGGGACATCTGCCCCCGGATGGCCACACCAACAGCCACCTTGACGCTGAAGGCGGCCCTCGCTCTGTGCACACGTCCATCGGTTTTCGCTTTGCGCACCCCGAAGTGGGAAACGAGTGCAAAAATGGATTCATAGGTGAGTTATGCTCATTTTTTTTTGTCTTTGCGAGCGGAATTGAAGCTCATGCGTTATCTTTAAGAACCCATCTCCAGGCCGCCCATGGCTGGCTCTTCCCTTGATCATACTGTACCGCGGTCACCCCAGAACTTGGTTTTAGCGATACCCCTCGTTGCCCGCTGTCTCGGTTTTCTTTCTCTCCTCCCTTTTTCTTGGATTTCTCCCTCCCGTAATTTGGTTTCGCTTTTGGATTTTTTCTTTTTCTTTTTCTTTTCTATCTTAGCATGGCTGTTTTGTTTTTCTTTGATCTCCTGATATCTAATTTGTGGATTGCCTTGCCTGTATATTTTCTGGTCCCTGTGTCTGTGTCTGTGGATTCTTGTTGCTTGCCTGGTTTGTTGCAATGGATTTGTTTTGCCTGTTGGTGCTTCTGATTCAAATGATCCATAGTAAGACAAGGACTGAGCAAATAAACACAAGTGATATTGAATATCAGGCAAATGGACATGGAAACATGACTTGAGGGACACAAAGCTCGCATAATCTCACAAGAAATGGAACAGCACGGAGCCACAGTGTAATCAATGAATTTTCTTGTATATATTAACCCTACAAGCTTAGTGAATATTTCTTTATGGTGAAGTACTATTCTTTTGCCTAAGCTACATGATCAGTATCTTAAATAAGGTAGAAGACAAACAGTTTCCACTAAGGTCATGTGACTCAAGTGTCACATCCACCATTTTGCACAAGGATCTTCTCATTTTTTCTGTTTCTTCACCCAGGTACTATTATGAAATGGTAAGGTAAGCAACACAAAATGGGCATTGCATGCAAAGTAACAACAACAACAACAACAATGTGCTGTGTGAGCAGAGAGTGGTGCTTGGAAAGAAAGATCTTGTGAGACAATGAGGCATTCAGGTTTGAAACCATATACACATTTGCTGTTTTTTTTTTATTCAAGGAAACTGGACCCACATATGGTTTTTGTTTCCAGAATCATTGGCTGATGTTGAATAAAATGTATGTGTTGATATATAGCCCTTTCTCAGAGTGATGAAGAAGGTGTTTCCTACTGTCCACAAGTCACATGCAACTGCAGACTGTGAAGTAATTGAGTAATATGCTAATATGTTTGTAGTGTTATTTTTTTTAATAATCTGCACTCCATCCCCTTCCTCTTTCATTTATGTAGGGCCTCTATTCTGCATGACCTTTGAACACATACCTGGTGGAGTGGAAAAACCTCATCATGAAAGTTTTGCACAAGCCAGGTAAAGTAGACTACACAGCCCCAGGTGCATACAGACCAATAGTACTTCTTGACATGATCAGCAAGGTGTTATCTCCCTGTGTGGCAGAAGACCTGGTAAAAATGGTGGAAAAACATTACCTCTTGCCCAACAATCATTTCAGGTGCAGGCTGGGAAGAATGATGACAGACTGTCAGGCACCGGGAATGCCGATGATGCGTGGGCCAAGCATTATTGCAATAGTGCCAACTTCATGATGTTAGTGGGAATTGGCCAAGTCCTGCAGACCGATCAGAGTGGCTTGGCTTCAACGTACTTGTGTGTTGCACCCTACTTTCCATGTGTGCCACTAATTTGGAATAGAAGGGAAACTCAGGAGAGTGTCAAGAGTGTCAGCCCGAGTGAGGACTTCAGACAGGAGAAGGGAAGGCAAGAAGGCATAAACCTAGTTGATACTTAGAATGAGGAACTATCTACATCCCTGTACTACTTATATAGGTTAAGGAGTGAGATGTGGAATCAGGGTCGCATAAGACATGGAGAAAAGAATAAGGTATGGAGACCATGTGGAAGTATTGTCCACAGTGATCTAGAATAGAACAATGAAATATGACTGAGAATAAAAGAGTAGGAGTGTGAGTAAAAAATAGAACAATAGAAAGTGGCTGAATATAAAACAATAGGGCCTGACCGAATAATAAGTAAATAGCAGATGTCCCGTAGAGAAGCGGGTAAGGAAAAGGATGGGGGATGGAAGAATAACAAGAATAGAGGGGATGGGGTAAAGGGAGTGAACCAAAATGATGAACCGAGTATACCGAGCTGGGACCACATACTAGTGAGGAATGACTTGTCACTGGTGTGTGGGATTAAATGGTAGGGGTTGTTCGGTTGGTATTACTGAGTGAACCAGAGCTCGATATTGTGTACTTGACACAGACACCATACACTATGTGGTGGGAGAAATGAAAGACACGTGGAGACATGGAAAGGTCATGGGAGTGTTGTTTCTAGATATTAAGGGGGCCTTTCCAAGCATAGTTCTCTCACAATATGTGCAGGAGAGGGATTCCACAAGAGTACACAGAATGGATTACCAGGAAAGTCCAGGGCAGAACAACCACAATCAACTTCAACAACTATTCCTCAGAATCCAGGCCAATAGGGTAGGGAATGGACCAGGGCTGCCTCCTTTCAGCAATCACATACCAGTTTTACAATGCAGACCTGATAGATGTGGTGCAGAACAGGAAGGGGGAAGGCAGCATGGGATTTGTGGACGACATGACCATCATAGAAGAAAGTAAAAACCTCACAAAAGCCTTCAACAAACTGGCAGATATAATGACAAGACCTGGCAGAGCATTCACTGTTGAAAAATTTGGGCTCTTAGGGTTCACCAGACAAAGAGAGAAAGACCCTGGCAAGAACAAGACCAAACTGCTGGACAGACCATCTATAACAATTGGCCAGCACATTATACAGCTGGTGGGAACATACAAGCTCCTGGGAGTAATCATAGACCAGGAACTGATATTCAATGAACATGCCAATTACATGCTGAGAAAGGGCGAGGCATATATTGGGCAGTATAGAAGGCTGGTAAGGCTAACAAAGGGAGTAGCAGCTAAGTACATAAGAGCCTACTACCTTGCAGTAGCTGTACCAAGAATGCTATATGTGGCTGATATCTTCCTTATACCAGCTACCAAACATGGAAAGGGCACCAAGGGATACATCAACAAACTGGCATGGATCCAGTGGCAAGCATTATTGGACATCACAGGGGCCCTCAGGACAATGGAGAATGACACATTGGATGCACACAGCAACCTATACCATTCCCACTCTTAGTCTCAAAAGAGATACACAGGGCAGCAGTGAGACTAGCCTGCCTACCACACAGCCACACCCTGGATATAATAGTGCAAAAAGCTGCAAAAATATACGTAAAGCGACACTGCTCCCCCCTTCATGAGATTATACATGCTTATAACCTAGAGCAGACAAGATAGAAAAGATCCAGATGGTGGTGCATGGTCCCAAATGGGCCCCAGCCTTCAGCATGGAAATCTCACAGGACAAGGAGTGAGCCTTAGTGCAGATCGCAACAGAGATGGCAGAAGTCATTGTGTATTCAGATGGGTCATGTTTCAAAGGAGGAGTGGAGGCAGCAGCTGTCCTTTACAGGAACAGGAAAGAGATAACAGCACAACTATACATGGGGCCAGAAAGTGAATACATGGTTTTTGAGGCAGTGTCAAGTACATGTACCGAGCATTGGTTCACTCGGTAGTACCAACCAAATGTCAAATCTAATTCCATGTGCAGGTGACCAAGTCATATACAAGTCACTTAGTATGTCAGTCTCAGCTTGGTACATTCATCATTCACACCTCCCACTCTATTCATCACCCACTCTTCATTTATTCATTAACCATTATTCCCAACCCACTTATTCCTTATTTCTCAGCCCATTTTACCTTGGGACATTTTATATTGTTTTATTCTCAGTCATGACCTTATTGTTTTATATTTGGTCACACCTTATTTTTTTATTCTTGGTGACACTCTTATTATCTTATTCAGCCACATTTATTGTTCTATTCTTGTTTACATTTCATTGTTCTATTCTTGAGCATTGTGGACAATAATCCCTCATGCTCTCCATACCTTATTCTTTTCTCCATGTCTTACACCACCTTGATTCCACATTCGCTTCTTAACCTATATAAGTAGAACATGGATGTAGATAATTCCCCATTCTGAATATTGACTTGGCATACATATGTCATCTTGTCTTCCTGAACAGTAACCTGGCAGTCACCTTTGCAAGGATGGCAGCCCTGTGGCCACCTATGCAAGGAAGAGGTAGTCTTGTAGGTCTTTGCAACCATCACTACTTACTATCCTTGCACTGATGCATTGATTACTATAATATATATATATCAAAAATTAATCACACTTGCTATAGGAAATGAGTAATACAACTTTCCAATCCTATGTTCAACACATCTCTATCTATTAATATCTATAAATTGTCCTTGAGTAACACTTCTCTATATATAATATTGCTTGTCTTCTTTCCCTCCAGTAACAAAACATATACTCTCCCCCAATTTATACCCCTTAACATACAAAAATTGTCCTTGTGAAAACCAGGGTAATGTAAGTTTATTCCTCCTGTTCCCAAAGATTTTCCTTGAGACTTGCTCACTGTCATGGAAAATGCAAGCCTGACAGGAAATTGATGCCAGTGCAGTTCAAATGGCAATTGCTCTGCAGTTGTTGAAATCATGATTCTGGGAATAAATGCAGTGTGTCCTGCCAATGGCCCTGAAATGATCCTCACAAATAGTACCCTGTTAGACATTTGAACCAATTGGAGTCATATCCCATTGCAAAGTCCCTGACATATGTCCAGATTCCAAAGGATCATCAAAGCCACTCCAAGCTTGACTTTGAGTTGAGAGGGAGGAAGACCACCCATGTTGATGGAGTTGAGATATTCTAGAGGATATTGGTGATTATTGGTTTCTTGCCCTTCAATGGTATCTTCACTGGAATAAAGCTTCATCTCCCCTGGGAATTGATCCAGGACCTGAGCATTGATCTCATCTACTTCAGTATTTCTGGGATAAAGGCTGGCACATTCCAAAAAGAACTTGTCTGGAATTGTTTCTCTACCTTCAAAGATAGGATATGTAATTGAGATGAGACTTGAAAGATTTGGTCCATATATCATATGCTGAGGGATGGTATAAGATTAATCCAAAGGGAGCTTGTTTCCCTGACTAATATCAGAAAGCCATTGGGCGCACCTGGCGTGGTTGCGCCATGATGTCGGACTCAATAGCAAGCTGGCCAAGAAACAATTAACTTCATCACCTGGATGTGGGATTTTCATGCATTGAGCGTATATGTCGTGGATTCAACACTATTTAACGGAGATGTATACATTATTTATAATTGATGATTCGGACTGAGACAGCATCCGGTCACTGAATATTCCCCTCCTTCCGTGTTCAACGCTGGAACGTAGTTGAACTAAGAGTGGAAAGTTATATGCGTTTATTTTTTATCAAGTGTTTTTAGTGCCTTTACAACGCCTAGGCACATGTTTACGTTTATCCTCCAAAATCAGTTTGGATTCGCTGATGTCTCTGTTCAGCTCGTTTTGTTCTAAATTCTTAGGTCAATTTGCGTACAATCCACACTGTGGAAGGAACACATACGCTGCCATTTATTCACTGTGCTCCACACGCCTCTTCCCTTCATCTTCCCGGTCTTTTTAGTTTTAACCTTCTTGTCTGCCACCACCGCTCTGACCTGCCACACCAGAATACGACTGCCCACGCTGGCGACCAGCAGGTCACCACGAAGAATTATCTGTCCTACAGGATCCCATTGACCCGTCGGATTGGGCTTAACGGCGGGGGAAGCAAATGATCTTAGCAGAGAAAGAGTCAGGCGATCCCAAACTTTCAATGTACCACGTGAGCTGTTACGGAATACAGATGTTAATAAATGACAAGGCACAGTAAATCACACGACAAACCTTCCAGTGACGATGACCAACATATTAAGTTCGATAGCAGAGACAGCCCCGTCATCATGCGCCTCCCATCTTCGACACGAATTGATTTCTTGTATTAGGTTGTCTGTGGCAGAAACATCATCGGGTTTCTTGGAATTAACCACCAAACCATCGGCATCCCAATTCCACAAGGAAACTCTCCCAAGACTATCTCCTCCCAGCACAAAACTAGACGAAACAACCATGTCCAGCGCATGACCTGTCGTTAGTGAGGGCTTGGGTGGACCAAGAGGAGTAGAAGGACCAGCAGAATCTTGTTCGTAAGCCACAAAGCAAGGTCTGATACTGGTGAGTGGGCCGATCGGGCCACCACAAAATGCCGAAAAGGTGACAAGGCCAGATTGATGGTCAACTAGAATGCGAAGGAAACGCCGTTCGTTTGTGTGTAGGACTAACAGCTTAACCTTTGAGGGCGAAGAGCTGGGATCAACATACAATGACTCGATTGGGGAGACGCCCGGTGATTTATGATTGACCGGCAGTTCAGCCCTAAGAGCCTGCGAAGAGGTGATATCTTTGTTAGCCAGCTGGAATCCCGACCAAATCATGATGTCTCCCCCTTGAAAGGCAGCAACAATATGTCCACCTACGAAATGCCCAACTTGTACACATGGGTCAGGGAGCAAATTATCACCCTTTGGTCCAAATCCCGTCCACATGCATTTCAGCTCCTTAGCATCCCAGAGCTTGACTTGGCCATCGGAGCATCCACTAATAAAGAACATATCTTCTCTTCCAGTAAACATCAGGAAGCAAACATCTCCAGTGTGTGAATCGTCCACATCACAAAGCCATAGGTCTGGCGGAGGGCGGTTGGAATCCATCACACGGGGAGCATGCATCATGGCTATCCAGCCATTTGGGAAGCCCCAGACGACGCGCCCAGTTTCGCCGCATGACGAAAGTGCGACACATGACCACCATCGTGGGCTGGACTCCTGGTTTGGATTAATGTCAAACGCAAAATTACCCGAAGCGTGGAAATGCCCTTTCAGGATCTTGCCTGCCAGATGGTAAGTCATTACTCTAGACTGCATAACTTTCGGGCGTACCTGTTAGAGGGAAGCTACGGACGACGATGCCACATCGTAAGTCTGACGTCATGAGTCGCAAGTTCTCAAGAAGATGCATCTCAGATACATCGCAATAGTTGGGCTGATAAAGCAAGGCTGAACTGCGAGAATTCTCCAAGCGGCTTGAAATGATTTAGTGGCTTTATTTATCGATATATCCGTAGACACCTACTAAATTTCTTTGAATCTCCGGACAAACTCCTTTTTCCAGGTACTTTCTCTCCTTCTCACCAAGAGTTTTTGCTCTTCATTGGGGTCCGAGTCTGGACCTACTCCTAAAAAGTGAAACGCAAAGACACGATACCAAGTATTGTCATCGGCTATGTGGTCCCTAAGTTGACGAGTAACCCGAGATAAAGCGAAAAGCGATGTCGGGTCATCGACGTATGTAGTTATATGTGTGAGTAATTCTCTTGGTAGAGTGAGGAAGAAACATTTCGATCTATCAGGGTTCTTGGAGGATTGATGGATGTGTGAAGCATGTTGGAACTTGTTGGCTTTGTTATGTGGAAAGGTTGTGGATGACGAAACTGCTTTTTGTGAATTCAGTGATGGCGTGTCTTGCATATATAGTTGAATGGAAGCTTAGATGAAGAAGGCAGACCAAAAGGCGGGTAGGTCTGCTCGAAGTCGATGAGTACAAGTCAAAAAGCACCCACAGGCACCCTCAGTACATATATGACAATAGAAAGAAACAAAAACTCAGTCCTTGAGATTTTTCGGACAGTTCACGCAGAGTCATCGAAGCCATCTTCTTTCTCGAACAATACTGTGACAAATAGCGCTACAGATATATTGAGTGCTCCATGATGCCAATCAATATGATATAACTCGGACTATCCTTGTGCTTCTTGAAGGTGAAGAAAAACTTCCTAAGTAGAATGTTCGTGCTTGGCATTGAAGGGAACAGTATAAGACTGTGGGATCAGAAAGACAATGTCGGCAAACCAAAGAACTCTGGGTCTGCTTAAGTTGCCGTGCTGTAATGGAAAGTCCATCACAATGTGTTGTCGCGGACCCACACCTCCAGAAACGCGAGCTTCGTCTTGGCCTGTTGGATCTTCTCGTCATCCACACCCTCCTCTTGAAACTCGCCTGGTGATTGCTGATACGCGGTTAAAAGACCTGCCTTATCAGCAATCACAAGTCTGCACTTGACACTGAGCCCCGTCTTGTGATTCTCCAATTCGTGTCTGAGCACATCAAGTTCGTCCCAGGATTTTTCTCCGTTGAGATTCAAGAGGCATGTGTCAGTCCGAAGCCGTGGCAGTGATACTAGGATTGTCTGCTATGGTCCACCAGAAGACTTCATCCAAAGCTCCATTTCGTCGGTTTCTCGCGCCTTCCTCTACGCCAATGCTCAGTCCATTGCGTTCGCAGTCACGATCTACATATGATTCTTCCACGATACCTCCCCCGTCCAAGTCGCTCGTAGTTCCTTGGTTCCAACTTGCAGATTTAGCTCATGTGCTGGGACCTCTCCTCGCCGTTTCGTTGATGCATTGAGCAGCGCACTTTTTCCTACATTAGGAAAACCCACAAGACCGATACCTGCGGCGAGTTGAAGTTCGAGTTCGAGCAGTAAATTTTGGCAAGCGGTTGGTCGATGCGAGGAAATATGGGCTGCCATACCCTCCTTCCTCCTGCTACAATGAGGACACATTCATCCTTGGTTTTGGGTATACCCAAAGGTCTGTTGGCTTGTTCCTCCTTTCGCACTGGGCTTTCTACCTTGCTAGCTTCGAACTGAAGAAATAAAGGGTGTCTGCCGTCGATGCAACTCGTTTCTTTCTCTTTCCTCAGAATCAAGACGGGCTTCTGCATCCCAGAAGGGATGCTTGCCAATATTATCTTCCTCAAAATGAAGGTAGTGTAACCACCGGCGCTCGCGCCGTTTCTCTGGAAGTTCATCCCCATGTTGTTAACATCTTCCTCCTGCGCTGCGTCCTTTATCTGGAGAGAGTTAAGTACTTCGAGGATGATGGTCCTCATACATTGCAACATATGGCCCTGCGCATCCGAGAGTATTAGTCTATTCACCTTACCGCATCCTTAATGTCGATTGTTTGTACTAGTGATTGCATGGGCACAGGTAGGCGACAAAGTAAAGTTTGACGCGAGGTCTGTGGGAACAACATTTAGACGTCATTGTTTGCCATGGTGCACCAGTCAAACTTGCTTTGTAATTCCTCATCTGTTGCTGCTGGTTCAAAGACACCACAGAAATTTCAACGACCCCACCCTCTCATCAGGCGTTAGACTCTTGAAAACCGTCCATATAACTGCTCAGAAACTTTAAGGCTTAATTAGGACTAAAGGATCGGAGGACATATTCGCAAGGCCACGAATCATAGAGGTTCACATGCAAGTCCAGAGAATTAAATGAAAATAGTTTCCTGGTTGAATACCAGAGACTGTGGAAGCGAGAGCTGCAGAAATCGAGGAGAACGATGACGGTGAAGACGACGACGACGAGATGCGACCAGCGGTTGCATTCCGAAATGGAAGCCGACCACGCTCGCAATCCTTTTCGGTGGGATGAAACAGCCGCGATCCCGACTATTGCCAACACAAATTGATGCCGAGTCTACTTTTTACTGCGAGCTTTGGCTGAGATGGAAGAGGACGAGCAGCCAGA
>QLPI01028168.1:0-12852 GCA_003314275.1 Chroogomphus rutilus
CGGGGATAGAACAATGAAAGACAATATAATAGGATCGTGACTCGAAATGGGACAATAGGGAGTAGCCGAATATAAAACAATGGGGTCACGTCCGAGGATAATACAAGGACGGGGAGTCCCGAGGTGAAACGAACCGAGGAGTGCGGATGGCGAATGTGCCGAGCCGGGACCGACGCACCAAGTGTTATGCAGGCAACGTGGGCACTTGGTCGTGGATATAGGATGATTGCTCGGTCGGCACTGCTGGCGGATGGGTCTCGGTACGTGGACTTGACACCTCCCTTCTTTAGTCTAAAGTCCCTTACTCTGGCCAACACTCTCGGCACTCTCCTGGGTCTTTCTTCAGTCCAAATTAGTGACATGCATGGAAGAGCAGGGCGCAATGCACAAGCACATTGAAGCCAAGCCACCTCAAATGGTCTGCAGGACTTGACCAACTCCTGTTTGCAATATTGGCATTACCGAGACTTAACAGCATCCTAAGTTCTGACTCAGTTCTGGCTCATTTCCAACTTAGTCTCTCATGTGTTTCTGACTTTCCAGAATTAGGGACAGATGATCAAGGGGGGTATAACATATAAGTTGAAGCCAAGTCCCTCTGACTTCAAACACCTGATTGACTGGTTGTACCAATCTAATACTACGACTGACCCCTACCCTAAGTCTCCAGTGCCTCTCATTATTATATCCATGATATAACTCCAATATCCCAGATATCCGACATAGGGTGCTACAAAGAATCCTACCCTGAACCAAGTTCAAACTTACCTCATCACCTCTGAGTCCGACAAGCAATGACTACCTCAGACCTTGGACCTCTTTCCTTTCTTGTCAAACAATAGTCTTATTGTAACACCAGATGTAGATTTCTTTTGTAACCCATCTTTGTTCATCTTATTGTTTCCTTGGACCTTCCTAATTAGTTACAATAAGGACTGCATGTATAAATACCTCCAGACTTCTGTACTATACCTTAGTTTGAATATCGACTTAGTATTCCCACTCACTTGTTCTCTGAACTCTGAACCTCTATACCTCTGACCTCTGAAATTAGGGACCGACAATCTAGGAGGGTGCAACACATAAGTTGAAGCCAAGTCCCTAAGACCTCAAACTCATGACTTCAGACTGACTTATGTCAGCTGAGACCTGATGCAACCTTGGGCTTAACAGTATATTCAAACTCCCACTCCTGATCATCTATGAAATGTAGTGAACGAATCAGAGCCATTCAAACAATTAGAGTAGCTTTGGTATGCTGTGTATCCTTGACCCCAAGCCTACCTGCCACAGAACCCAACGTCCATACACCACCAAACCCTCTACCAGCCCCAGACCCACCATCCAAACACTTGTCAAACCCCCTTCTAGAGCCCCAAATGCCACCCTTGGACAATGGAAATGATGAAGCAAATCTGGCAGAAGCCATCACCATGTTAGCTAAATACCTGTCAGGCTCAAAGAAGTCATCAGCTTGAACCAAGATTCAGGACCCCAACCCCTTCGATGGCTCGAACATAAAGAAGCTACAACCGTTCCTGGTACATTAAATTTTCAAGACCACCCTGATGCTTTTGACTCTGACAGTGCCAAAGTGACCTATGTACTGTCATACTTAACAGGCACTGCCTTGGATTACTTCAAACCAGGTCTCTCCTCCAAAGAAGACCCATACTGGCTCTATGATTATCAGAAATTTATCTCTGAACTCAAAGCCAACTTCAGCCCCCATGATGCAGAAGGAGAGGCCAAAGCCGACCTCAAAGCCCTCCAAATCTGTGATAACCAATGCATCACAAAGTACATGGTAGAATTCAACAGACTTGCCATTTGTGTCCAGTGGGGAGATGCTGCACTCTGCCGCCAGTATTACAAAGGCCAATCAAGGATGAAATCGCCCACATAGGGAAACCCAACTCCCTGCAATAACTCCACCGACTGTCTCAGTCAATTGATTCCCGCTACTGGGAACGGCATTCTAAGATGTCTCGGGAGGCCTCCACATCCAAAGTCTCTGAACATCCAAACAACAGAAACAGGGCAAGAGAAGAGTTTTTAGTTGAGAATATATCCACAGGGTTTATAAGACCCTCACATCCCCTGGGGGTGCTCCAGTCCTCTTCGCCTGAAAGAAAGATAGATCATTACACCTATACATCAAATTTTGTGGACTAAACAAGATAACAAAGAAGGATCACTACCCACTCCCCTGAATCTCTGACCTCCTGGACAGCCCCCAAAAGGCTCAAATATTTACCAAGCTAGACCTGCAACATGTGTACCACCTAGTACATATCCAAGAATGTGACAAATGGAATACCACGTTCCACACATGCTATGGATCTTTCAAGTGGAGTGTGATGCCCTTTGGACTCACAAACTCCCCGGCCACCTTCTAGCAATTCATGAATGATGTCTTCTCCGACCTCCCAGATCTGTCCATACTGGTGTACCTAGATGACATCTTGATCTACTCCAACAATCTAGAGGAACATAGAAACCACCTCAAAGAAGTCCTCCAATGTCTCCAAATAAACCACCTATACACCCAAGCAGATAAATGCTTTTTCCACACTGACACCATGGAGTACCTTGGATACATCCTCTCCCCCAACAGCCTAACCATGGCAGATGATAAAGTCAAAGTGATTCAAGAATGGCCCAAACCCCAAAAGATTAAAGACATCCAGTCTTTCCTTGGCTTTGCAAAGTTCTATCGACCCTTCATTTTCAACTACTCCGACATCACAGTTCTGCTAACTTGTCTCACATGAAAAGACACTCCATGGAACTTTAGTAAGAATTGCAGAACATCCTTTGAGACACTTAAAAAGGCATTCACCATGGCCCCAGTCCTCACACAATAGATCCCCAGATCTCAACTCATTCTTGAGACTGACACCTCCGACTATGCACTCACAGCAATCCTGTCCACCATATCACCATCGGACAATGACATCAACCCAATTGCCTTCCACTCTCAAACCTTCACTCTCTCAGAACTGAACTACAATGTACATAACAAGGAACTACTGGCCATCTTCGAAGCATTCAAAACCTGGAGACACTACCTAGAAGGTTCAGTAGATCCGATTGACATTGTCACCGACCACAAGAATTTAGAATATTTCTCTACGACCAAGCTGCTTACCCATCAGCAGGTCTGAGGGTCCAAATACCTCTCCCAGTTCAACATGGTAATCCGCTTCCAACCAGGTTGCCTCGGTGCTAAACCTGATGCACTGACTAGACAATGGGATATCTACCCTAAAGAGGGAGGAAGCAACTATACCAAGATCAATCTGCATAACCTCCAACCAGTCTTTACAATGGAACAACTCATATCGTCACTCCAAGCCACCTCCCTATACTCTCCAGTAATGCGAGCTGCAATGATCATGGATGTAGAACAACTCCATAAGGACATCAAACCCTTACTCTGAGAAGGCCTTACAGCCTCATCCTTAAAGGACAACCCCACCGATCGATGGACCATCTCCGAGGACAGACTTCTCCTCCTCGATAAAAGAATCTACATCCCCGATCATGGAACCTCTGACTCCGAGTCCTACAAGACAAGGACAACCACCCAATCTCAGGACACTTTGGTCAGAATTGGACATTAGAACTCATACAAAGAGACTATGTCTGGCCCAAGCTCCAAGATTCCATTAAGTCCCATGTTAAATCTTGCACCATTGCATGAGGTCCACACAGAGACATCACCCCTATGGGCTACTCAAACAGCTACTGATCCCCAAATGACCATGGAACTCCATCTCTATGGACTTCATAGAGAAACTGCCCACTTTGGATGGCTATAATACCATCCTCATCATCGTAGACCACCTAACAAAACATTCCCTCTTCATTCCCACCACCGACACAATCACTGCCCCAACCATTGCCAAACTCTTCATCCTACATGCATTCTCAAAGCATGGAGTACCATCACACATCACCTCAGACTGAGGATCCGAGTTTGTCTCCTTGTTCTTCCAATCCCTCGGCAAAGCCCTGGACATGAAGCTTCACTTCATGTCAGGATATCACCCCAAAGGGGATGGACAAACTGAATGCATGAATCAAACCCTCAAACAATACCTCCAAGTATATTGCAACTACCAGCAAAACAACTGGTCTGAACTATTACCCATTGCTGAATTTGTGTACAACAATGCCCCTAATGCAACGATGGGAATCTCCCCCTTCTATGCCAATAAGGACTATCATCCGAACATCACCTTTCACCCCAAATGCAACCTTGCCTCCTCTCAGGCACATGACTTTGTAGTCAACTTGGATGATCTGCACCAGCAACTCCAAAAGACCATATCCAAAGCACAGATGTGATACTCAGCATCCACAGATTGACAAAGAGCAGTCCCTCCAGATTTCAAAGTTGGAGACAAAGTCCTTGTTAAGTCCGAGAACATCTGAACCATAAGACCTTCTAAAAAGCTAGCAGAAAATTTTCTAGGGCTCTTTGAAATCATCACACAAGTAGGAACCATCTCCTTCACCCTACGACTCCCCAACAGCATGAGAGCCATCCACCCTGTCTTCCATATCTCCATGCTGGAACTGTCAACTCTGAACACCTTCCCTGAATGCATACTCCCAGTGCAACCCCCAGTCACCATTAACAGGGAACCTGAATATGAGATCTCCAAGATCCTAGACTCAAAAATTGATAAAAGAAGATGCAGGTGTCCACTCCTGTATTTAGTCAAGTGGTCCAGATATGAAGGCACTGAAGACAAAAAGTCCTGGTTACCAGCCAACCAATTAGACCATGCCTCCAAAGTCATCTCCAACTTTCACCGAGCTTACCCTGACAAACCAGGCCCCTTGGTGATGTCCTAGGCTCCCTCACCTCAGACTTGCACAGTTTACCTTGCCTTTGACTTAGACATTTTCACTCAACTTAGAATCAAAAAAAAAAAGTATAAACCCATATCTACTCCGGCGACCCTGGTGCATCTTCCTGGCCTAACCCATCATCTCTCAGACCCCCTTCATCCTTCTTCTCTTTCTCCTTTCCCTTGCCCTTCCCCACCTCCTTCTCCTTCCCCTTCCAGGTATCCCTCAGAGCATCCCCCCACCTGTGTTCTGTGACCAGTTGAACCACCGAGCCTGCTTGATGATTTGGAGTTGGTTCATATGAAGAAACCTGAACCCGTCAACCCATGGGTTTTTTTCCACAGGTCAACAGGTCTCGGGTGCACGCTGCACCCACACGCAATACATCACATACATGGAAGTGCATGCGCATATGGGCATTGCGTACATGGCTTTTGTCATGGCACATGTGCATATGTTGCATACGTGGTGGTGCATGCATGTACGGGCGTTGCATATGTCCCATACATGGCGGCGTGTGCACGTATGGGCATTGCGTACATTGTGTGTGCATATGTTGCATATGTGGCGGCGCATGGGTGTTGCATACATCATGTTCATCACGGCACATGCGCATATGGGCATTGTGTACGTCGCATTTGTCACGGCACGTGTGCATATGTTGCATACACCGTGTTTGTCATGGCACATGTGTATATGTCATGTACGTCACATTTGTGGTGTCATGTGTGCATATGGCATGTTCATCGCATTTGGGGCATCACATTTGTATCGGTGTGTGTGTGTACGTATAAGTCACATTTGAGTCAGAGTTGATACCCCGGGTTGGGCCCAGGTCACGGGTGCTCGTGGCTTGACCCACACCTACACCCAAGGACACCCAACCCAGTGACCCATGCAGGTTGGCCTAACCCATGCATTTCCCTAGCCTCAACCCCTGCAGCTCCTCCACCACCTCCTTTAAGGTAACCCCATGTGTGTCCAAACCCTGAGATGATCCCTTGACCACCACCTCCAACTTCCTCTTCTTTGGCTTCAGACCTGCACCGTCCTCTGATACACCCCTACCTCTCTTCCCCTTGCCATCCATCCCCTCATCATCATCATCCTCCTCCCTGCACTTCACCCTCCACTCCATACAAATAAAACATGATGTCCCTTTCCCCGAAGTTGTAAAGCCCACGATACCATGCTCTGATTTACTTGGCAGTACCGACCAACCAACCCTTACCCATATCATCCCTCACCAGTGTGTGGCCTTGGCTCGGTACATTCAGTTCATCATTTGGTTCATTATCCCTATCCCACCCTCCTATTATTCATTATTCCCTGTCCTTTCCCTTGCCTGTTTACCCTCAGGACATTCACTCTTTGTTGCCACTCGGCAGTGGCCCTATTGTTTTATGTTCAGGCCACTCTCCATTGTTCTATTTTCACTCACTCTTTTGTTCTTGGTCATATTTCATTGTTCTATTATCATCCACATTCCTTGTTCTATTCTTGATCATTGTGGACAATACCTCCACATGATTCTTCATACCTTATTGTTCTCCATTCCTTGTGCCACTCTGTTCCACATCTCACTTATTAGCCTATATAAGTAGCCAATGTATGTAGATGGTTCTTTGTTCTGGAAATCAACTAGGTTTATGCCTTCTTGTCCTCCCCTTCTCCTGTCCCAAGACCTTTACCTGGGCCGACACTCTCGGCACTCTCCCAGGTATCCCTCTGTCCTAAATCAGTGGCATGCATGGGAAGTAGGGCACAACACATGAGCACGTTGAAGCCATGCCACTATTCCCAGTCTACAGGACTTGGCCACTCCTCGGCATTTCCGGAGCCTGACAGAAGTAGGCCATGCACAAGGGTCTCTCCCATGGGAGCAATGCTTGCATACCCAACCAGGCTCCGAAATCTAATCAGGCATGTCTTCGGATGGCTGTTGATACAGGTCCAGATGCAAACTGATCAGCATCCTCCAACTTGATTTGAACAGTCAGAGACCCACCTCCACACCGCCTGCCCTTGTCTCCCTCAACTGAGAATTTTCAAAGGCCTTCTGAGCCCAAGCTATTCAGAGTGCCTGTTGTTGCTTGAGCATTCAGACACACTCCTTCTCCTGCTCTGTCATCCCCGAACCTCTGTCTCCCAAATCTGGGGTCAGCCTCTGAGTTCCAACCCCCAAAGAGCCCCCTTGCTGGGGTGTGTCCTCCGCTATCATCAATAGCTCTGAAACCATCTTAGAGCTTTTGATGGTCTTCTTCCGAGGTGGATTCTTGGAGGCCTTCTTTGGGGCCCCCTGTTGAAGTCTCTCAATCTCCTTCTCCCTCTGGAGCCTTTCACCCTCCTCCTCCTTGGCCTTCTTTTTGGCTGCCTCTTTGGCCAAATGGGCAGCCTCCTCAGCCTTTTTCTTGGCCTTTTCCTTGGCCTCTCTTTTGGCCTTTTCGACCTCCTCCTTAGCCTTCCACTCAGCCTCCTCCTTGGCCTTTCATTTGGCCTCCCTGGCCTCCTCCTCGACCTTCCATTGTTTTTTGGCCTCCTCCTCAACCCTTCTCTTTTTCTCAGCTTGGACTTTTTCGAGCTTCTCTGAGGCCTCTTGCATTTGCTGCATGAGAGCATCCTCATCATCTATCACTGGGGTGGTTGGTGATGATATGGTTGGGTTGCTACAAAAAAGGGTCCCCCTTTATATACCTTTTTTTGACACCTAATCACCTAATCTTCCCACAGTAACTTCCATTATCATTAGGTGCCAGGACCTCGAGGCTCAGTCCTAACAGGGGGGCACTGTTATGTCTGTGATATAACTCCAATATCCCAGACATCCAACATAGGGTGCTATGAAGAATCCTACCCCAAACCAAGTCCAAACTTACCTTATCACCTCCAATGACAAGCAACAACTACCTTGGACCTCAGACCTCTTTCCTTTCTTGTCAAACAATAGTCTTATTGTAACACCAGATGTAGATTTCTTTTGTAACCCATCTTCATTCATCTTATTGTTTCCTTAGACCTTCCTAATTAGTTACAATAAGGACTGCATGTATAAATACCTCCAGACTTCTATACTATACCTTAGTTCAAATATTGACTTAGTATTCCCACTCACTTGTTCTCTGAACTCTGAACCTCTGTACCTCTGAACTCTGAACCTCTGTACCTCTGAACTCTGAACCTCTGTACCTCTGAACTCTGAACCTCTGTACCTCTGACCTCTGAAATTAGGGACCGACAATCTAGGAGGGTGCAACACATAAGTTGAAGCCAAGTCTCCAAGACCTCGAACACATGACTTTGGACCAACTTATGTCAGCTCAGACCTGACATAACCTTGGGCTTAACACTCATCCACTTTCCATCCTTTCCATCCCCATCCTTGATCTTACAACCTTCGACCCCTACATCCTTAGAATTTTGACCCCCCTTATGGAACCCCTTGGAAACCTAAGGAATCCTTCTGGTAGTGTTATATTAAGTGCCTGACATGTGGATTTAACACCTGTATATATCCTCTTCCAGGCCTCTTTCCTCACTTCTCCCCTATCTCCCCCTCTCCTTTCCCACTCCTTCCACCCCTCATCACAACAATTCTGAACCAGATCAGCCTAAAGAATCCAAACCTCCTCCCAGAAAATTCCACTTAAAACAGTCATATCTTGATAACAAAAAAATATCATAATATTTTTGGCTGGCCAATTAAGAGTGAATTACTCCTGGTAATTTACTCTTAATTATCAAAAAGATTGAGCTAACAGAAACCTATAAAAACATCTATATTTTCACCTATCAAAGTATGGACCTACAATGTACAACAACCAATTATCTAATCTACGAAAGTAGCACCAAACTCTTGGCTCAAGTTCTCAGTATAAGGTAGAAGACAAACAGTTTCCACTAAGGTCATGTGATGTGATGGTCACGATCACAGGCACAAAAATTTTCATTTTCAAGTGAAAATTGTATGGAGGATGGTGATTTTTTTAGAAATAATGATTCAGCTACACTATATAATATCAGCCTTGTTCAATTCGGCTAAAATAGTATCTGGCATATTGCCAGATCCTTGTGCAAAATGGTAGATATGACACTTGAGTCATATGACCTTAGTGGAATCCATATGTCATCTACCTTACTTGTGGGAATGTCTTTCTATACTATATATGGAATATTTCCTTATATAGGTGCTTATGTCAGTGCAAAATTTTGTGATCAAACAATTCTTTATAGTGTCAGACTGCTTAAAGATGATTATTGTTAAATCCGCGTGTTGACACTTAGCTAGAGACTTCTGGAAGGGTTCGGAGGGTTTCCGATAGGGTTCCGAGGGGGAAGTTTGTATTCCAAGGGTGGGGCAAGGATTGGGATCGGATTGGAATCGGAATCGGAATCAGGGGATGGAAGTCAGGAACGCCGGGAGTCTGGAGACTGTTCATGGTATAGAGCAGTACAAGTAGTTTGAGGTCGCAAGGACTTGGCTTCAACTTATGTGTTGTGCCCTCCTCGATCATCTGTCCCTAATTTCAGAGAGTCGGGAAGTTTACCGGAAACTAATCGGAAACTATGACGCAAATTAAGTCGATATTTGTACTGGCAAATAGTCCAGTTGACTGGGAGACTATATACATGCGACTATCCTTGTACTATCTTTGCCGGTCATAAAACAAGGAGAAGGAGAGTACAAGGGGTCAATATAAAAGGAGAAAACAAGGGAGTGAGGTATGCGATGGTCCTGAACATCGGTTATCAAAGTAACGGAACCTTGACTTCGGAGTCTTTGAAGGTTCAGAATCGCAGAAACTTGGAATGTATGTCGGACCTCCGGAAATCTGTTATGCAGGCTTTGGGCAATCGGAAAGGTCCCAGAAATGGTGCGGGTGGTTGTGGTGCTTAATGTGGGTTTGTTTGGTGGCATGGGCTATAACAATTATGAATTTTGGAAAGATATTTGAAAGTTTGGGTATACTACATTTAAAATAGTGAATTTTTTTTCAAAAATTACAACCAGGACCATGTACATATAGGTCTATGCCATTGATCTGTAGTCTCAGAATCAAATTTTGAGCAATGTTGCCAGACCCTTGTGCAAAATGGTGGATGTGACATTTGAGTCACGTGACCTTAGTGGAAACCATTTGTCTGTCAAGGCCGCAATACTGAGTCCCAATTTACTTGGCAATACCAACCAACCAACCCTCACACACATCACTCCTCACCATCATGCGGTCTTGGTTCGGCATGTTTGGTATACTATCTGGACCACCCCTCTTATCCCATCCCCTCTATCCCCTTCTGATCTACTATTTCCTGACCCTTCCCTCACCCGTCTCTCTCAGAAACACTTATTATTCCTTTAATTATTCGGTCACGGCCCTATTGTTTTATCTTCGGCTGTTCTTTCATTGTTCTAGTCTCATCCATTCTCTAATTATCTTATTCTCAGCCATCTTTCATTATTTTATTCTTGCTTACATTCCTTATTCTATTCTTGACTACTGTAGACAATACCACCACATGATCCTTCATACCTTATTGTTCTCCATTCCTTATGCCACCCTGTTCCACATCTTGCTTCTTAACCTATATAAGTAGCGGATGTATGTAGATAATTGTTCACTCTGAATATCAACTTGGTTCACACCCCTTCGGCCATCTCTCCTCTACCAAAGCCCTTACTCGGGCTGACATCCTCAGTGCTCTCCTGCATCATTCTTCCATTTTAAATCAGTGGCACGTATGGAACAACAGAGTGCAATGCATGAGCACATTGAAGCCTAGCCACCCTGAATGGTCTGCAGGACTTGACCACCTCTTGCCCCCATCATTGGCAATACCGAACCATAACATTGTCTTCTACCTTACAATGTACAATAAATCCCTGGGCTTATATAATACATATTATATCAAAAGGTCAGCCTAGAAGCATGACTTACATAATATTAATATTTTGTGACCTGGCCAGTCACAAGAGAACCAGTCTGTCAAGTACAGCTACCAAGATCCTGGTAATTTGGCAGTGCTGACCAAACAGTCATCCTATGTCCACATACAAGTACCCATGCTGCATGCAAATCACTTGGTATGCCAGTCTCAGCTTGGCACATCCACCATCCACATTCCTTGTCCCCATCCCTCATACACTCTGCCCCTTTCACCATCCATTAATCCCACCTCCACTCCTTATTCCTTGACCCGTCTCACCTCAGGACATCCTGTCCTTGTTTTATCCTTGGCCACAACCCTATTGTTTTATAGTCAGACACTCCCTATTTGTCCTATCCTTGGCCACATTCCTATTATTCTATTTTCCATTGTCCCATCCCCACTTACATTCCTTCATTCTAATTTTACTCATTGTGGACAATATCCCCACATGCTCTGCATACCTTATTGTTCCACATTCATTCCTTATTCCACATGTCGCTTCTTAACCTATATAAGTAGGACATGCATGTACATACTTCCTCATTCTGGGTATGGACTAGGCTTAGGCCCCTTACCTCCCCCCTCCTCTGTAAAGTCCTCTACTCAGGCCAGCACTTTTGGCACTCCCAAGTACCTCCTCTGTCCCAAATTGGTGGCATGCACAGCAAGTAGGGTGAAACGCACGAGTACGTTGAAGCAAAAGCCACTACTTCTGGCCTGCAGGACTTGGCCATTACCTGTCCACATCTTTGGCATTACCAAAGCAGTGATTAGTGACTGCAATAGTGACACAGTGAACCCTACAGGCTTCCAAGGCATTCAATTCTTTCTGAACACTTCCATTAGCTTCAGGAAGATATTGCATTATCAGGAGGTTACATTAGCAGCTTAGAATCAATATAAATAGAGGCTACTTCTGTGTCAAGTGCACGTACTGAGGCCCGGTAGTTCAGCAGTACCGACCAAGTACCCAGCCAGTGACCAAGCCACATACTTAATACACCATTCTTGTCTCATGACATCCACCGTCCACATCCCTCATCATCCCCATTCCTTATCCACCTTATCCTACTCACCAATCCAATAATCCTACCCATTCCACTCCTCATTCTTTGACCCGTCTCACCTCAGTACATCCTGTCCTTGTTTTATCCATCGCTATGACACTGTTGTCTTATGGTCTGGCACTCCCTATTGTTCTGTCCTCAGCTATGTTCCTATTATTCTATTTTCATTGTCATATCCCTGTCTGCATTCCTTCATTCTAATTATACTCATTGTGGACAATAACCCCACATGCTCTGCATACCTTATTGTCCACATTCCTTATTCCACATGTCACTTCTTAACCTATATAAGTAGGACATGCATGTACATACTTCCCCATTCTGGGTATCGACTAGGCTTAGCCCCTTTTATCTCTTCCTCCTTCTGTAAAGTCCTCCACTTGGGTCGATACTTTTGGTACCCCCAGGTATCTTCTCTGTCTCAAATCGGTGGCACGCATGGCAAGTAGGGCACAATGCAAGAGTATGTTGAAGCCAAAGCCACTACTCCCGGTCTGCAGGACTTGGCTGCTGCCCACCCACATCTTCGGCAGTCCCAAAGCTTGACATTCTATAGCATAAAATAACAATCTTTTCACCCATTTTAATCCACAGGTGCCAGCAGCACTCACATAAGTAGACCAAAGCCTGCTTAGATAACTGCTCTGAAGACCAGAAACCACCCTTCATCAAAGGGTCTAAAGATCTGTTGAATAAGTTTATTCCAAAGAGTAAACCTGAGCTTTGCTACCAAAGTGGCAGGCTAACCTCAATACTAAAATATGTAAAAATTAGAAAAAGAACTAAATCATATAAATATTAGAAAAGTGGAAATAAACCTCAACTAGCCTAGAACTAATAGTTTAACCTTCTTAAGCTATTAATTCTATATGTGATGGACGAGACACCTGACAAAACCCCCCTTAAATATTAATATTATCTTTGGATAAAGACCTAGATCAGAATCAGTAGAAACATTTTGCATGGCTATATAAGGTCCCATTAATATTTATTGTCA
>QLPI01028213.1:0-12156 GCA_003314275.1 Chroogomphus rutilus
CTGAAAAATTCTACCCCGAACGCTTTCTTGTACCAGGAACCAAAGATCCCGGTCCCAGTTTTGGATACGGTAGAAGGTATCACCCTTTAATATTACCAGGCTACGATTTTATTCACCATTTTCACACTGAATAGAATATGTCCAGGTCAATACTTTGCTGAGAACTCCTTATATATCGCCATAGCCTCGATCTTGAGTGTATTTGACATCGCCCCTTTGAGAGATAGCACTGGCACAACCATTCTTCCACAACTGGTTTTCCAATCTGGATTGGTATCGTCAGTACTACAGTTTCTTTCTTTGATTCAAACATGAAACTGATAACTGGATTCATGACTGTTCAGGAATCCAGTGCCATTCAAATGCATGATTTCCCCACGATCTCAAACTTCGGAGAGACTTATTCTTCAAGGAGGTCAGTGACCAAATATGTCCAACAAACCGATCTGCACCATGCAACTTCATCTTTCGTTACGATTGAATCTTCCCTGTCTTCCCCCTCGTGTAAATGATCTCAGGACTAGGTTTACACATCATGCTTCCCTCTCCGCCTTCCCTGGTCATCGTCACTTGAATAACCCTGTAACTTTCTGATGAACATAAAAACACCAGCATCTCATAAGACAGAATAGAACAATGAACCCCCAGCATAGAGGGCAAAAGCCTACTCCAGGTCCAACAGGAATACCCATATGCCAGGAACAAAGATAGTGGCAGTGGTGACATCCAGACAGAAATCGACTATCCTGCAACCGGGATGGTGTCAACTTTACCTCCTAGCCTTTCATGAACTCATTATAAGAAGGTTCCTTTCTTTCATATAGCTCCTTGGTCGAACTAGGCGTTTTGATGTTTCAATTGTACATAGGTCTTGTATGTCGAGTTCAGGGAGACAGCAGGTTGATACGAGGGAAAGACCCTCCTGACCAGACCGCAGTATTATGTCGACATCAAGGGCTTGTGATCGTCAGAGCTAAATATCCTTCCTCGCTAAAAGGAACCGCCGTTACGATCCAGGAAGCACTAATCTTCACGGGGCAAATTTTGGTGGCTCACGGCTATACAAAGAATATGACGAAGAACCACTTGGCAGGTATTGGGAATGAAAGAATTTGTTCCTGGCATATGGGTATTCCTGTTGGACCTGGAGTAGACTTTTCCCCTCTATGCTGGGGGTTCAATGTTCTATTCTGTCTTAGGAGATGGTGGCGTTTTTATGTTCATCAGAAAGTTACAGGGTTATTCAAGTGACGATGACCAGGGAAGGCGGAGAGGGAAGCATGATGTGTAAGCATGGTCCTGAGATCATTTACACGAGGGGGAAGACATGGAAGATTCAATCGTAACGAAAGATGAAGTTGCATGGTGCAGATCGGTTTGTTGGACCTATTTGGTCACTGACCCCCTTGAAGAATAAGTCTCTCCGAAGTTTGAGATCGTGGGGAAATCATGCATTTGAATGGCACTGGATTCCTGAACAGTCATGAATCCAGTTATCAGTTTCATGTTTGAATCAAAGAAAGAAACTGTAGTACTGACGATACCAATCCAGATTGGAAAGCCGCTTGTGGAAGAATGGTTGTGCCAGTGCTATCTCTCAAAGGGGCGATGTCAAATACACTCAAGATCGAGGCTATGGAGATATATAAGGAGTTGTCAGCAAAGTATCGACCTGGACATATTCTATTCAGTGTTAAAATGGTGAATAAAATCGTAGCCTGGTAATGTTAAAGGATGATACCTTCTACCGTATCCAAAGCTGGGATCAGGATCTTTGGTTCCTGGTACAAGAAAGCGTTCGGGGTAGAATTTTTCAGTGTCTGCACCATAGATCTCCTCGTCATGGAGCAGAGTTCTTTCAGACCACATGAGAATCAAAGTTATAAATGACGTAGTGATAATTCGGTTCACCAAGTATTGCCCAGTACGATAGTCCCCGCAGGGATAAAATAATCTTTGTAAACGTCGTCCTGTGTCACACGGTGTGCAACACCAGTTGGTAAGAGAGGATGCCATCGTAAAGTTTCTTTACAAAGTGCATTGATGTAAGGCAAATTGGTTCTGTCTTCGAATTCCGGAAGTCGATTGTAGCCTACCATGCTGTCGAGCTCGGCCTGGGCCTTCCGCTGGGCTTCAGGGAACAGAACCATGGCCAAAATAAATATTTCGAGTGCATTGACCGTCTGAACAAGTCCGTTATACTTTTATCGGAGAAAGGATTAGAAATCACGTGCCGTATCTGATCCTCCAGTATAAAGAGTCGATCCGACGTCCTGTATGACCTTCTCTTGCTCAGGAATCACATTTCTTTTGGTGCTCAATTCTTCTAGAAGCGTCGACGTGAAAGAAGGTTTTGCAGTTCCATATTTCTAGAAATGTCTTTAGCATAATCAGGAGGGAGAAAAAAAATTAAATCACCAAAGCGTGCTTGACGGCCTGAAATGGTTCAGTGTTCATATCCGATGTGAATTTTCTCCAAATTTTAGCCTTCTTTTGAAATCCTGCTCCAGGAAACCATTCTGGGACATATTTTACTGAGAGCATGTTTAGTTAGTCACGAAGGTTAAAAGTGAGTTGGGCGCACATATAGGGAGTGTGTCGACGAGAAATGCCCCAGGAACTCCCGCTATCCTGAGCCCACCTAAAGCCTTCTCTGCCGTGGAAATATAGGGATCATTGGTTGGCAGTGGCTCAATTCCATACACCATCTGTAGATTGATAGTCAATGTGTAGTGTTGGAGTAAAACTGTCAGTAGCTTGCCTCCATGATAATCGCCACGGAAGTATGTCGTAAGTGCTCAGTAAACTTGTCGGGGCTATCGTAGAGCCGTTGAAGTAATACCCTATCACTGGTTGAGTATAATGGTTGCTAAAGGTGAGGATTAAATTTGAACCGTGTGTGTTTGATTTGAATGTGTTGATATTCGGTAACGGCACCAGGATGCAGTTTCTGATGAATAATCCTGCGGTGTTTACGCCATAGTTCTCCGTATGGAATGAACGTTGTAGCCCAATGCCATCCCAACCTGTTTATGTAGATCAGGACCAGCAATACGAAGAAGAGCTGATATCTTTACAAGTCGTTAATCATTGGGAGCTCGCCTCGATCGGAATAGATTGACGATCGTTTCTCGAACAATTCATACGCGATGTCCGACGAGTTTATCACCAATATGGATGTCCCCAAGCCGCTCAGATATACGAGATTTCCTGGGAATAAGAGACAAATGGGAAGGTGGGATAACTTGGAACAATAAGAGTATACCATATTTCTTCGCCCATTGTGCAAGAGTCACATATTGCTCCGTTGTGGGCATATGTAAGATATTCCCGACCAACGGCTTTCGTGGAGGTCCTGGTGGGAGGCGGAACCCTAAACAATGCGGTTAATATAGATAAGTATGATCTAGAATGAGGAACAGCACCCCTAAGGTTGCGCCTTCGGAAAAGTAGCCGGGCGGTCAGTAGAACGAGGAATCCTACAAGGACAAGGTCCAAGTAACCAGACATGGTCTCATGTAGATTAAACATTTGCATGTTGGTGGAGTGCAAAGAAATGATAAATGATTGTGATACAATTGCATTCGAGTAGACGAGCCATTACTTATATGATGAACTTCAGCGAGATTATGATGAACCGTGTGGAGACTATTGAAACTTAGTCCCTATTCAGCCGAGCTGGATTTCCTGGTTGGAGAAGCTTGTTCACCTGATGCTCACATGGCTTCGATCTATCTGGTCTGTTATCCAATTTGTTAGATGTGTGACAGGTGAACCGTCGTCATGATTTATACAGAAAGGGGCATGTGGTTCACAAGCGACGAATGCCAAGAATTAGACTTCCTGCTACTTCCAATAGTGACGTTCAAGTTGGAAATTGAGAAGCAGAAGACAAAATATAAGATGTTTTATTTATTTTATATTTGTAGTGTGGTATTGAAAAACATCATGTAGCAGCTAAGATAACCAACCTGAGTAGCTCCCGCAGGCGAGGTCGTGGCAAAGGCATTGCCTTGCAAGGCCACGGTATTTGTTGACATGGTAGTAGAGGAGGTGCTGATGCTTGCAATTCTATTCAAGTCAGCGAGCAGGCACACTTATAGCAGAGGAAAAAGTATGGTTGTTTCGCGGCCACAACCGCCCCATCCTCAACATCCCCCCTCTTTCCCCAGTAGTGCCAGGACAGACGTTACTCTCGTGTATGATGTTTTACCTAAGCCAGAGGTGTATGCCCAACTTCTTTCAGCTTTAATGCATCTTGCTTCGATCACCAGTGGTGTGTTTGTCAGTGGTATTCGAGTGCATAGAAAGCTTAGATCCATGTGAAGAAGAAAAAGGAGCGGGGTTCACCTATGTTGGTGATGTTGGATGCAATGGTGTTCTCGGCTCCTACGTGACCCAGAAATAGAATAAACGGCAGAGAGCGGAAAGCGCCGGCTCATCGAAGGGCACCAAGCCATCGAGACATGTGTTCCTGGCAGAAAAAAAATACGAAACTGAAGGTCATCAGCTCGTGGAGAATCTGCGGCTGGAAATGCACCAGCGAAAGCAGGCTGAGGAGTCACTAGCAGAAGTAAACGCGAAGCGGGATCGCGTCTTCCTAACCGAGTCGATGACTACTGTGTTTGAGATTGGCAAGCCTTCAACCAAGCAATGGAGCATCAAGGCCAATGCCTCATAGGTAAGGCCCATATTCAGTCTCAATTCTATCCTTCTTGGCCTAAGCCTGAGCGCACCTGGACTATTTCTTGGGTCGATTTCCCATGAGAAAGCTTCAGCCTAAGCTTGTCGTCCAGGGTTTTCAAAATCATGTTTAGATGTATTCCCAAAGGAAAAGGCAAGATGTTGAGGTGCGATGCTCGGTCCGCAGTATTGCCTGCGTGTTATTTTTGTCACTTGTTCCTTTTCCATGTCTAAAACCTTGCCACCTGAATTTTTTTGGCCGCCGACAGAGTAGATATTATCAGGATCTCTGAGATCTCTTCCCAAGAAACCTATCATACGTGGCAGTTCGCGATGACCTTCGGCTTGGACCCCAAGGGTAGGCCAAGACCTCTGGAGTCGAAGGTGGGATGGGAAACGGGACAGCTCAGCTCTGAACTCGTGACTCACGCACCGTCCGACATCGTCAATGACCTCGATTAAAGAACGAGGTGCATCAAGCACATCATGACTTTGATGATTTTGGTTTCTTTTGGGAGCATCCCCCACATGTCTGATACCCAGACCAAACCTCTTGAACTCCGGAGAGGCTACCGGAAAACACTTCTGAAGTAATACGAGTGCCTTGAAGTGCGAACACCGCATTAAGTGTGATTGATACCAACGTGTGATGTATTTTGTTTCATTTGAACATGGACCCTAGACCCAGTCTTGGTATATGAAAACGGTAACGCAGTTTACTAGGTAGATAGTTAGTGTTTAGTAGTCTGTAGTAAATAACCATACGTACCTCAGACGAACACGAAAGTGTAGCGACTGAGGTGTGAGAAGGGTCTCTAAGGGTCCTTATACATGGGCCCGTGCATGATGAAAGAGAAAAAGATGGGCCTGACTCCCCTAGCCCCTATGCCCGCAATGGGCTGGTCCATTTATATTAATACTCCCCTAAATGGCTTTGGGTCCAAGTAGTCCTAGCGCCTTGACGTTACGTTCGTGTAGGATTTGTGGTAGGGCCTTTGTGAATATGTCTGCCTTGTTATCTTCTGAAGAGACATGTATGACTTTGACGTCTCCTTCATCTACCCTCTCTCGGACATAGTGGTGGCGTACGTGGATATGTTTGTGCTTCACATGGCCTTTCGCATTCTCAGTAAGTGTGACTGCGCCGGTATTGTCGTTGTAAAGGATCCCGGGTCGCTCCTGCTCCAGGCCTGCTTCACTCATGAGAGCGCGATCGTGGCTTGGTGTTTTGAACTCCATGAGACTGGTCCACCTGCCATGCTGAAGACGTATCCCAAGGTTGATTTGTAAGTTGTCTCATCTCCTGCGTAGTCTGAGTCTGCGAATCCGATCGGTTTAATCCCTTTGTTCGAGTCCCGGGAGTAGGAAAGCGTGTAGCCCATGGTTCCTTTAATGTACGCTAGGATGTGTTGTAAAGCTTTCCAGTGTCGTGGTCCTGGGTTTGATTGGTACCGTGCAAGTACGTCGACCGCGAATGAGAGGTCAGGGCGAGTAGCTGCCTGTAGCCACATGATAGACCCGAGTGCCTCCCGATATGGCTTGTCCATCATAAAGCATGTGTCTTCATTGGTAAGCTGGATATCGAGGTCTGTCTGTGTAATACCAGCGGGAAGTGGTGTAGCTTTAGGGTTGCAGTTAGTGATTGGCACGGGTAACCCCCGGGTATTTTGTGCCTACCCGTACCCGTGACCCACAACGGGTATTGTTCTTACCCGCGGGTTCAGCGGACAATGCTACAACTGCCTCTGCCTTTGACCTCAGGATATTACCTGAAATGGCGCACAAAAAAGTGCTCAACCCAAAGCCAAAAAGTTGGAATTGTATTGGGGTGTATCTACAGATGGCATATAGAGTGTGCACTCAGCATTCCACCAATTCTGGAAGAATCCCTCTAAGAACACTAATCAACTCTAGTGTCAAGAAGTAATTCTCTGAGGTGCTCGAGTCACCGACAGGGAAAACCTCACATGTTTGGCAGAGTTCCAGCAACGCCTGGAGTATGAACTGGCACGCCGTATGTGCCGTATGCGTCATACGCGCCATACATGCCGTACGCGTCGTACGCGCCATACACGTTGTACGTGCCATATGCACCGTACGCGTTGTACGCGCCGTACGCCCCATATGCATCGTACGCACCATACACGTCATATGCGCCGTATGCGTCGTATGCACCATATGCGTCATACGCGTCGTATGCACCGTACGCATCATACGCGTCGTATGCACCGTACGCGTCATACGCGTCGTACGTGCCGTATGCGCCGTGCGTGTTTTCAGTAGCGGGCTTGACAGGATTGACAACCAGGGAGATGAGCACACCGCCGCATCCGTGCCCTGCGCGCCAGTCTGCGCAATCGCTTTTGCGGCATCAGCTGTCGACGCGACGCACACGAGCATCGCATGCGGGAGGTTGGCCGGCTGAGACATGTCATTAAGAACTACCAGCAAATTTGGCTCCTGGACTTACATTTCGCATCCTGGATGCCCTCCGCGGCGACCTCCAACCCATCATACAGCTTGGCACAAATGCATGAGCACACCACCGTGTCCGTGCCCCATGCGCCAGTCTGCGGGATCGCTGTTGCTGCATCAGCTGTCGACGCGACGCGTTTGGCTCGTGTGCGTGTGAACTTGTGGGGATGTTGGAAGGACTTTGTGTCGTCAGAATTATGCTTTGAGCATTTGAGACTTTGATGTATGTGGGAATGCGTGTGGAGAGTATGGAGTGTAGGGTGAACAGGGATACGCCAGTGGGAAGAGAGCCATCAGGGAGAAGGTTGATGGAAAGCGAAAGATAGATACAAGAAGCAACACAAAGAGTTACCAATTGCGAAATGAATCCTATACATTGCCACCGGGTATCAGAGTCTGCGTGCATTCCAGAGAACAAGCGCAAAGAGAGGTGAAATTGGTGTTTTGGACTGTATAAAAATTGGTTGTTGTGCCTGGGTGGAATAACCCATGTAAGTTTATGTCGCTGCTGCGTGTATAATCGCCGGGTGATCGATGCTGGACCTGCTGGTGGCCGGTGCTGGTACAGGATATACTTCTTCCAACAAGGGTCACAAGGATGGCCAGCGCATGCTTAATGGTCGAGTCTATGGTCGCCGTTTGTCTGCCTCTCAGAACGGCAAGCCCAACTTGTATGAGCCCGAATTTGTCGAATGGGGCTATGGCGGCATGGGCAGTGTTGCTAACAACCAAGTAAAGTCCTGCTCTGGTCCAGATTGGGCCAAATTGCAAAGTAAAGGCAAAGTGCTTGGCAGTGGTTCCAACATTGATGAAGACGACGGCAGCACGGGTACGGTTATATAAGCATACCCGCCTGCAGGTACGGGTTTGGGCCGGGTTGGAAATCCTGACCCTGACCCTTACCTGCGCTACCCGTACCCGCTACCCGCGCGGGTTTCCAATACCCGCGCCAATCACTAGTTGCAGTCCTTCATCCCGAACTTCTCTAGGAGCCGTTCGCAGTAGGGATGTTGGGAGAGAGTAATGGTACCTGTATCATCATTTCGATTCATACTCATTCCGAGAATGTACCTTCTGCTTCCAGGCTCCTCAAGCTTCTTGATGTCATAGCAGTTACTGAGCTCCCCTATTGCCTTAGCTTCCTCAGACATGGACGTTGATCCTCCTAAGACATCGTCAGTATAGGTACACGATAGTGTATATTCCCTATTGACAAGTGGATGTCGTATGAATGGGTCTGCCTTGGATCTATAATATCCGAGTACATCAAATGTGCCATCCAGTTCATCCTCCCAGTCGTGTGCTCCCTGCATCATGCCATATACAGTATCATCTTGTCGACTCTGTTTACCATGCCTTCCTCCTCTGGGATGATGAAGCCAGGTGCTTGTTCCATGTAAACTAGGAACTTGTTCTTGCTGTTTAGATATGCAGTGATGAGGTCGACCTGCCAAGGTCGTAAGTTGTAGAATGCGATGATCGCGCTCACCATCCGTACTGATTCTAGGCAGGCAATGGAGGCGTAAGTTTGATCAAAGTCGAGTCCAGGTATCTGAGTGAATCCCTTTGCGACAAGGTGTGCTTTCCTCTTGGTGACTCTACCCAGTGAATCGTATTTCAGATCATAAGTCCACTTTGAACCTATGACTTCCCTATCCTTCGGGCGTGGAACCTTAGTGAAAACCTTCTTGTCCTCCATGTTTTTTATCTCAGCTTCCATTGGTGGCATCCAGAGGTCCTATTGTTTGAGTGTGTCATTGTAAGATTTTGGTAAAAATGTCTCTAGACTTGGGGCTGTGGGCGCTAGGAGGGCCATACCAACTTGGAGTCTGGGTCATGGTTAGGGTCAATAGGTTGAGTATGTGTGTAGTTTGTGTGTGTAGTTGCACCCTTATCTGTTTCCCATGCCTCATTTCCCTGTTTGGCTATGGCTATGTGCTCCTCTAATTCATGCAATTCTTGTGCTGCTGTCGTGGTTATGTTGCATATGGATCTGTCAGGTATCGGTAATGCCGACGATGTGTGTGCCGAGCACTATATTAATAGTGCCAACTCCATGATGCTGTCAGGAAGCAGCCAAGTCCTGCAGGCCGGTCGGAGTGGTGTGGCTTCAACATAAGGTAGCGGACAAACGGTTTCCGCTAAGGTCACGTGATGTGACAGTCACGGTCACAAGCACAAAAAATTTTGTTGTTGAAAAAAAAAATTGTATTCTGCTACAGAGGATGGTGATTTTTTTTGGAATAACAATTGAGATACATTATATATACCATCAGGCTTGTCTGACTTAGCTAACATAGTATCTGGCATGATGCCAGATCCTTGTGCAAAATGGTGGATGTGACAGTTGAGTCACGTGACCTTAGCGGAAATGGCCGGCTGCAACAATAATACAACAATAATATCCTACCTCTACCTTACCTGTGGGAATGTATTTCCATATATGGAATATTTCCTTATATAGGTGATTACATCAGCGCAAAAATTTTGTGACCAAAAATTTTTTAACAGTGTCAGACTGCTTAAAAAATGTGTTTATGAATTTTGAGAAGATGTTTGAAAGTTTGGATATACTACACTTGCAATAGTGATTTTTTTCAAAAATTAAAACCAACAATATGTACATATAGTTCCATGCCATTGATCTGTGGTCTCAGAATAATTTTTTTGTCAATGCTGCCAGATCCTTGTGCAAAATGGTGAGCGTGACACTTGAGTCACATGACCTTAGCGGAAACCGTTTGTCCGCTACCTTACTTGTGTGTTGCACTGACAGTAAAGCGGACGATCTCAACCATGTTACAAATTAGACTCTGATGGCGCTCATCCCATCTGACCTTCACTGTTGCCACATCACACAGCCAACCATTCTATTCAGCACTCCAATCTTCAGACTCCCAATTTGTCATCATGTCTTCTTCAGAGCTCATTCCCATGCAACATTACAACACCCAGGACACCCACATCCAGGCAGAACCATTAACACATCATTATCTTCGCGTACCTCCCCCAGTACATGTCTCACTCAGAAGAAGATCCCATCCAATCTACACTCAGTCATATGCGATAGGAGATGCAGTCTATTTCTCAGAAAGCTGAGAACCATACATATTTCTTGGAATGAGATCTAGACCAGCATATCATGATAGGAGTAGAGTGGAATACAAGGCAGAGTTCAGGGCACCATCCCATCCTGATCACCCCACCCACTCTCCACCCACACTCCTTGTCCCCACCCCTCACATACTCTATGCCACTCACCATCCATTAAACCCACCACGCCTACTCCTCACCCTTCTATCCGCCTCACCTTGGGACTTCCTTGTTAGCAACAACAAGAGCTTCAATACTGGAGAGCGGAAGAGGGAAATGAGCAATGATACTTGTCGGTGTATTGACCAGCTCAAGACTGAGCTTTAACTAATTACCTAAGAACTGTACATATGGTCTGGCGGAGTAGTGGAGTCCAATAACAAGCAATAGAGGGAGGAGTGGAGAAATCATGACATTACCCCCCCTTTTAAGGTCAATGTCCTCATTGATGATGCATGTATTGACTGTTGCCAGTCTACTGGGTGATCCAAAGTGCTGGGTTGGAAGAGCTTGCGCTTGTTTGGCATAAGCACTTGTGTTACTTGTATCCTTCCCACCCGCGGTCTCATCCAAAAGAGGTGGTGAGAAGAAGGTAATCAACCCCTGCACTCGTCCTAGCCATTGTGCCGGCATGCACGATTGGTGGGGCATCCTTTTTGCGAGAAGAAGGTAAGGCAGGGGTCGCAGACTTGTTAGTTAGTCTTCCCATTGCACCAGCGTGTGTTCAATTTCCCTGGATCAAGACCCTCTGGAGCTCTCTGCTAGCCATGGATCCTTTTCTCGTTGCGCCGGTGTGCGCAACGATCACAGGTCGTTTCTTCGTCGCGCCGGCGTGCACGGCGACTCCTTTTTTTTTTCACAGGTTGTTTCGTCACTGCGCCGGCGTGCGCGGTGACTCTGTCCTTTTGTTGCACCTGCATGGGTTTGCGCCTGTGCACCTGTCATGCCCGCCGTTTACGCTCTATCCGTCGCACCCACCATTGCGTACCAGTGCACCGCCCTCGCACCTGTATCCACATCTGCCCCCACCACCCTCGCACCGTCCTCGCACCCGCACCTGCACCTGCACCCCTACACGTATCTGCACCCGCCGCCCTCGTACCTGCCGCCTGCGTGGGTTTGTGCCTGCGCACCTGTCACGCCCGCCGTTGCATACTGGTGCGCCGCCCTCGCACCTACACCCACACCTGCACCCGCCGCCCTCGCACCTGTACCCACACCTGCACCCACCGCCCTCGCACCTGCACCCGCCGCCCTCGCACCTGTACCCACACCTGCACCCACTGCCCTCGCACCTGCACCCACATCTGCACCCGCCACCCTCGCACCTGTACCCACACCTGCACCCGCCGCCCTCGCACCTGCACCCACACCTGCACCCGCCGCCCTCTCACCTGCACCTGTACCTGCCCCCACACCCCTATGCGTATGCGTACCTGCACCCGCCGCCCTTGCATCATCCTTACACCCGCACCTTCCCGCGTTTGCACCTTCGCATCTGTCGCATCTGCCTGCATTCGCACCTGCACTGTGTTCATGCCTGTCGCCGTCGCGCACTTGTAGCGTCGACTTGCTGCGTCCACCACCACCGAGCATGTCGAGTACGCGTCACACTTGCCATCGCGTATGCGTCACACTCGCTGTCGCGCACACGTCACACTTGCCGTTGCGCACATGTCACACTCGCCATCGCGCACGCATTGCACTGACTCACCACATCCTTGTTGCGCTAACTTGCTGTGTCCACCACTGAGCATTGTGCACTTGTCACACTTGCCGTTGTGCACTCGTTGCACTGACTTGCCGTGCTCAGGTAGTCTGTGGAAGATGTGGCCTATGTGCCTGGGTGCAGCTGGGAATTGCCTGTGGAACTCTTGTGTTTTCCATCTTGCATTCCTCATGTTC
>QLPI01028216.1:0-14360 GCA_003314275.1 Chroogomphus rutilus
GAACAAAGGAGCCACGAGTGGCAAACAATTGACGCAAGCAGCCGACCACAAGGAGGGAGGAATGAATGCAGGGGAGGCATGCAAGGGCAAGGGATGGGGGCCAACCCCCAGATAGGACACAGAGACAAAGGGTGGCAGGAGCGGGAAACAGGTGAAATTCAACAAAGTCGTCTCGACAAATATGGCATAGTAAACACATGTGATCGGATGAGACAGACACATGAAGGGGATGACGATGAGGAACTATGCTGAGGATGAACGAGCAAAACTGACACATCAAAAAATTGAAGGCAAAGCGGACTCACCCATGTGCCCGGCATGCAGAAACGTGCAAGACACAGTACAACACTACCTGTTTAGATTCCCAGCATACACGGCGCAGAGAAGGCAGCTAGAAAAGAATTTAGAAAGAGGGGCTCATTCTGCGAGGACACTGCTGGCGAGACACAAAGCGATGACATATCTATTCAAACATATACAAAGTATGGGAAGGTTCGGAAGGATGCGCGGAGACCCATCGATGCAATAACGGAATAAGCGAGGAGCAGAAAGATGAAAAGAGTGGGAAGTCTAGAAGTGGTGGGTGAACCAACGCATAACATCACGCCTACATAGGCGCGACCAAACTCAGGGCTCTGCCCGATGAGGACGAGCAGAGACAGAGGTCGATAGGAAGGAAAGGAACATAGGTGCATAGAGAATGTATGCACCGTCTTACATAGGGTGCGGCCCCAAAAGACGTAAAATTGGATTCAAAAAAAAAAAAAAAAAAAAAAAAAAAAAAAAAAAAAAAAAAAAAAAAAAAAAAAACATCGGAGTAAACTGGCCATTGTTCTTTATTGTTCTCCCAATTAGTCACACTCTGTGTCTGAACTAAAGACTATAAGTAGTTGACATGTATTATCTGCACTTCTTCAGCTCTTCTGCTGAACTTACAGTGTTGCAGGCTTACTCTGCCAATAAAGTTGCCTTTACAATAGGTTATGGGCCCTGATTGAATGCTCACTCCAGCTTGAATGCTGGATACATAGTCCATTTGACACCTCTCATTCAATTCTTCTATGAAGCTGTCTTTAGGATAGTTAAATCCAGTAACTGAAATGTAAGATGCTAGAGTCCAGAGTGAGCAACTCTATATAATGAACAAATGGAGAATGAACCCAATACCTAGAGTCTGGAGTGAGCAACTAATGAAGTGCACAACTCCATACTCTGCAGTCTATATAGGTAGTGAATGTATGTAGATAGTTCTTCACTCTGAATATTAACTTGGTTTACATCCTCCTGTCCTCCCTTCTCCCATCTGAAGTCCCTTACTCGGGCCGATATTCTTGGCACCCTCCCAGGTCTTTCTTCTGTTCAAAATAGTGGCACGCATGGAATGTTGCAACTAGAGAGCACAGTCAGGCTACTAGTCGCATAGTAGCTGGCCTTTGCACATAGAAGCTTAGGCTAAGACATGCTGTTTTCTTTATTGAAACTCAGCTAGGCTACTGTACCAGTTGCTTACTAACACTGTAAGTAGCTTCTACTGCTTGTAACTCCAACACACACCCTCAAGTTAGAAGTGTATGCTTGTTCTCTTTCGCATCCATGCAAGGTAAGTGTGTAGCAGTGTAGTACATACTGCTTCACCAATAAGATTCCAAATGGCACTTAGTAATGCTGGCAGTTAGTTTCAAGTCGTGGAATTCATCCAACCCCCTCTAGGTCATTTGTGGAACTGCTGTAAACTTGTCAACCACATCTGCATGTCCGTCCCGCTCCCTGTGCTTTCTAGCATGGTGTCCTATGGGCAAGGTTGCATCGCACCTCTCCTAGGCTATAGCTCTCAATTCTCTGGGTCCGGCTCTGGCTCTGGCTCCACCCCCTCAGCTCCAGCTTCCACTCCATCTACCTGGTATGTGGCAGCCACATGCTGCATCCATGCTGGCATATCATCATGGCATGGCATGGTGTCATGGTGGAGGTGTGTGGTACCATCACGTATGTCAGGGTGGTGGTGTGGTCCTGCCATCCATTGCCATGGATGGCCTCTAACTCCTTGTTCATCCCCTCTAGCCCCTCCTCTTCTCCAGTTGCTCCACCTTCCATCCTTTCTGGTCTGCTGCACCTCACGCTGCATGCATCCATGCCAGCATGTCATTGCAGCCTGGTGGTGGTCATAGGTGGGGTTCCTAGTGTAGCCAGTGCATGGCACATCATGTCCAACATGCATGGGGATGGCCACGCTCGTCGTGTCATGGCCAGTGCTCATTGTATTGTGGCCAGCATGTGTCACGTCACATCCAATACATGCTGGGATGGCCACGCTCATTGTGTCATAGTAAGCACATGTCACATTGTGCATTAGGCCAGTAAATGGGGCAGCCTTTGCTGTTGCTGGTGTGCATGGTCTTTATTATCGCCACGCACTGCTTTAGCAGTGTCTGGATGATCCTTGGATCAGGCTAGTAAGCATCCTGTCCCATCTGGCCGGTCTTAAGGTGCGTCCATACACATCCTTCATCCTACTCTTCTACCTCCTTACTTACTTCCCTCCCTTCCAGTTGCCATTTCCATCATGCTCCATTATCTCACCCCCTTGTTAAATCCGCATGTCGGCCGCTTAGCTAGATACTTCCGGAAGGGTTTCCAGAGGTTCCAAATGGTTTCCAAGGGGGGTTTGTACTCCGTAGGCGGAGGGACTAGAGGCCACGGGTTCACAGATGGAATTGGAAAAGGGGTAGAAAGATGGAAAGTGCTGGGGGGTCTAAGACTGTTCACGGTATTAGGTAGTTCGAGTGGTTCGAGGTCGCAGGGACTTGGCTTCAACTTATGTGTTACGCCCTCCTCGATTTTCTGTCCCTAATTTTGGAAAGTTAGAAAGTTTACTGGAACTGAATCGGAAACTACAATGCAGAATTAAGTCAATATTCATACTGGCGAATAGTCCAGTCGACTGGTGTCTTATATACATGTATCTAGTCTTTGTACTAACTTTTGCTGAGTAAAGATAAGGGGGGGGAAAGAGTACAAGGGGCAATACAGAATGAAGAACAAGGGAGTAAGGTATGCGATGATCCTGCACGTCGTTTATCAAAGGAGCGGAACCTTGGCTTTGGAATCTTCGGAGGTTCAGGAATGCAGAACCTCGGGTTGATACAATGGAATTTGGAAAGCGGTTGTTCAGGCTTTGATCAGTCGGAAAGGTCCCAGAAACAGTGTGGGTGGTTGTGGGGATTAATGTGGGTTTATTAGTGGCATGGGCCATAACAGTATCCCTCCACTAGGACCGAGCCCTCAAGGTCCTAAGCTTAATCGAGGCGGTAATTAAGACGGACATGACTGTAGGAGCTTCCTGACTGTTTTCTGGGGTGATTGTCGATCGATCAGCGCTGATGGTCCTGTTGCCTATAAGAGGGGTGTTCGCAGAACTGGGAGAGGCCTTTCCCTAATGGATAACGTGGATTCCCAACCTTCGGAAAATCTCGGGGACTTTTCCCGTATCCCCCTTTATGGTGTGGGGTCGGAGAAGGGGCTGAGAGTTGAGATGCGGTATCTGCACGTCCTTGATAATGAGTTGAGGACTCTGCATGCCCGTGCCTTCAGGCTCCGTGACTCCTATGGTGTGTGGTGCCATTGTCAGGGTCTTCTTCTTTTGATCTTTTCATAGCGGGTTACCTTTTGAAGTGGTCATCATACGGGGCTGTTCCTTGCCAGGATTTGGAGCGGGACATGACCTCTGGTGGTTCGGTGGTGGGGGCAGGTGGCTCGGAAGTACTCAATCGTATTTCCACCTATCTGGCCTGCTTGGATAAGTTCCAGGAGGACTTGCATTACTTCTGGGACCTCCTTGCACAATATGATTGTTGTCTATCCCACTTGATGACGACTACAGGAGATTGTCTGGAGGATGTGAGGCTGAGTGGGATCCTAGCAGATGCATTGTTGACATTCCTGGAAGAAGATCTGGGACTCAATGCTATGTTTTTGGATGACATAGATTGGTCACCCATTTTTTTGGGCAGAGGGTCAGGTGGCTCCAATGGGTGATTTGGATAGGGAGCGGGTGTTCTGGAGATGGGGAGGGTTGCGTTAGGTTCGGGATGCGGAGGGAATGGGGGGTTCAGGTTGGGATTAGGGTGGTAGTAATTGGATCGTTTCCCTGTATGATTTGGTGTTGTGAATTCATGTGTGGTTTTAGCCAGTGTTGGGATGGTTTGGGTGAAGAGTTCGGATTCCCAAACCGATGGGGGTTGCTTCCGGTTGCTTTCCCCCTTCTTTAGGGTGGATGTCTCATTGTCTGCCTAGTCCCCATGGTTGGAGTCATAGTGGTTGTAGTAGTTGGTGCGGTCATGGTGGTCATGGAGGTTATAGTGGTTGTAGTAGTTGGTGCGGTCATGGTGGTCATGGAGGTTATAGTGGTCATGGTGGTCATGGTGGTTGTGGTGGCCATGGTGGCCGGTTGCCGGATCATCGCTTGGATGGTGGTGGTGTGGTCGGGATTTGGAGGATGTCCTGCAATTTCAAGTCTTGGTTTGAACCATGTCAATAGTTCAGTTTGTATTAACATGTTATCAAATGTTCTAGTCTAAGAGAGAATCTACACATGGTACTGTTTTGTCTAAGGGATGGTATGGATTCCGCGATGGTCAGGGTTCTTCCTGAGCAGAGTTTTTCAGAGGGTCAGATTGACCACTGAGTGAAAACTGTGGGCTCCATGGTACCAAGAATCAGTTAGGATGAAAATCTAAACGAGTAGTACTCAATGCCCTGTCGATCGACAGATTGTAGCAGGTGAGCATATGGTGTCCTGGCAACTAGAATTCTCATGGAGTTTGGAGGGTTGGAGTTGTTTCCAAGGAAACAGGTCGAAATCTTTTCGACGATTGGTCATGGGTGGTCAAATTCCTGAAAAGGTTGGACATGTTGTTTGTTTTACTCCCTGGGCACAGTTGGTGTTCAACGTGAACAACTAGTGCCGGAGTCGGGGGGGCCTTGCTTCTTATTCCTCGGTTTCCGAAGCATCCGAGGCCTCGGACTCTTCTTCAATTTCCTCTGTCACGGAGGCTGCACGCCCTTTGGTGACTGTGGTGGTGGATCTCGGGCACTCCTTGGCTGTGTGGCCCGATCTGCCACAGAAGACGCAGAGGTTTTGTTTGAAGTGGTGTTGCCGTTCTTGCGGTGCAAGTTTTCCGTCTTTTCCAATTTTGGATGAAAGATCCGTGGTAGTCCTGCTGCCACTGGATGGGGTCGCGGGTTATTCTGAATTGGCCATCTTATTGCCCATATTAGGGGCCGAATACATGGTCACGGGGGTCCTCCCTCTGTTGTAGGGGTGGTCAAGGTTCCAGGTAGAGGGGGGCTCTCTGGTGATTTCCGATCATCACTCCCAGTAGCGGGCGTCGATGGATTGGGACAGGAGGCAGAGTTGGAGCAGGGAGTGGGGCTTCCCTACTCTGGAGATCTCGTCCTTGATCCTGCTGGGGAGTCCGTTGTAGAACTGGCGATAGAGTGCGGCATTGCCCCAGTGGACGTGGGTGGCTAGTCGATTGAATTCGACTACATATTTCATGATGTGCTGGTTATCGTGCATGTGGAGGTTTTCGAGGTCTGCTTCAGCCTCTCCTTCTGGGTCATGGGGGCCGAAGTTGGTTTTGAGTTCATTAATGAACTCTGCATAGTCATAGAGCTAGTCTGGCTCATCGGGGGTGGAAAGGGCTAGTTCAAACCAGTCCAGGGTGGTTACAGAAGTTCAGACTACACTGCACTAGGAAGGCTTGTAGTTTCCTCGAATCAGATCCATCGAAGGTATCTGGATCCCGGACCTTGGCAGCGCAGGGGGCTGATCTTCTGGGGCTGGCCAAGTTACTTGCCAGCATAACGAGGGCCTGAGTGAGGTCAGCCACAATGTTGGGTCCTAAGGTGGGGGCCCCTCCTGGATGTGCAGGAGGCGGCGGCGCTGCAGCGGGTGGTGCAACATGGGGCTGGATGACAGAGGGTAGTGCAGTGGGCAGAGGTGCAATGGGTGGTGGTGCAACAAGTGGTGGTGCGATGGGCGGTGGTGCGACAGGCAGTGGTGCGAGTGGAGGTGCAAAGGGTGGTGGTACGTAGGGGGGAGATGTGAAAGGGGGTGGTGCCCATGACGTTGACGGCACTGCTGAGGATGGTCCTGAACTGGATGGCATCTCTGAGGGCAACAATTGTTGAGTTGCTGGGGGGTGGTTCACAAGGAATGGATTGGTCATGTTCAAATATGGGTGTAGATCTGCGCTCGAGAGTCTGGAGTTGGATGAAGATTTCGGAGGGTGTGCTGGGGTCTGAGGCATCTGGAAACTTAGTCTGGGGGCAGACAGTTCTCAGGGGATGGATGCACGGCGGGCAGATGCCTGGGTGATTGTCTGTAGGGCTTGTGAATGTGTGATAGGTCTCATGCTTTATGACAATCAGGAGTGTGGGTATGAATATACTGTTAAATCTGCATGTCGGGTGCTTAGCTAGATACTTCTGGAAGGGTTTCCGGAGGTTCCAAATGGTTTCTGAGAGGGGTTTGTACTCCATAGGTGGAGGGACTAGAGGTCACAGGTTCACGGACGGAATTGGAAAAGGGGCAGAAAGACGGAAAGCACCGGGGGGTCTAAGACTGTTCACGGTATTAGGTAGTTCGAGTGGTTTGAGGTTGCAGGGACTTGGCTTCAACTTATGTGTTGTGCCCTCCTCGATTGTCTGTCCCTAATTTTGGAAAGTCAGAAAGTTTACCGGAACTGAATCGGAAACTACGACACAGAATTAAGTCAATATTTGTACTGGCGAATAGTCCAGTCCAGCGGGCATTATGCAGCATCTCAAGGCTAGGTAATGATTGTTCCATATTTGTATTTATTTGTTTATGAATATGGTATATAGGTTTTTTATTTTTTTATTTTTTTATTTTTTTTATTTTTTTTTCACTTTTACTGGAATCATACTCTACTCAGTCATAGCTATTCATTGCACATTTTTTCCATATTTTTCAGTTTTTTTTTGAGATGTGGCCAAAATTTTGACATGTCTAAAATAAAAATAATTTTAGAAAAAAATGGCTCGTTACATTGACTTTATTTTGATGTTAGATACTTCATTTAATGGTCTATTATCGATTTCAACAAGCCAATTTCACCAGAAAATTGGGTCAAATTTTTTGGTTGAGTTTGCTTGTCCCGTACTATACCAGCACTGACTTGGTCTCATGTGTAATGGTAGTACGTATCGACGTGTTTAGTTCGCAAAGTGTTAATGTCATCCTTAGCAAATGAAATAAAAGACTGGTTGTTGGTGAATAATGGTACTGGCCTAAAGTCACGTTTGAAGTCCTTCCCAAGCCTGATGAGCCAGATACCCTCCACAGACACAACCAATCCTGCGACTAACTTGGACTCCATGCTGGAGCAAGTAACGAGTCCCTGCTTCTTTGATGCCCAGGAGATGGGTGACCCATTGAATGTATACACCCACCCGGAGGTGGATTTTCTGTCATTGACATCTCCAATGAAGTCAGCATCCGTATAACCAATAAGATCGTGCACATATCCCTCCATGCTGTCTCGCTCAGTGGTGTACAAAATCCCATGCTCTCTCGTGTTGAGTAAGTACCGTAATATACATATCATGGCTTCCCAGTGATCAGCTGATGGGTTTGAGGTTAACTGGGTGCATTTGTTCGTCACATACATTATGTCGGGACATGTAGTAATGGAACAGTAGTTTAGACTTCCAATTAGGGACGCATACTTGAGGTCCATCAATGGTGTTTTGGCCTTGGGACTGGGTCGAAGATTGTGTAAGTGGTCCATGGGCAAATTAATTGGCCTTCCAGCTGTGATCTCAAACTGTTTTGCGATTGTGTTGATGAACGCAGGTTGGGAAATGTGAAAAATTCCCTGGTTTCTATTGCGTGTGATATCTAATAGATGTTCTGGTTCACCGAGGTCCTGAATTTTGAAGCTGCTTTTAATGTCCCTGACCATTCGTGCCATCAATGACTTTGAATTGGACATGAGTAACCTGTTGTCGACGTACCATCTGGTGATCTCCATCAAGCCATCCTCATTGAATCGAGTGAATATTGTTGGATCAGCCTCTCCTACTTGGAAACCGGCCTTCTTGAGCTCCCTCCTAAGCATTTGGTGCCATACCCTCCCCGACTGCTTTAACCCATAAATCCCTCTGTTCAGCTTGTACATCATGTGCTCCTTTCCTTCCTCTACAAATCCTTTGGGTTGACGCATGTAAACATCTTCTTTGAGAATGCTATTGAGGTATGCACCCTTCACGTCCATATGTCTGAGTTCGAGGTTGTACTTTGATGCTAGCGCAAGTATAAGTTGGATTGACATAAATTTGATTGTAGGCAAGTACATCTCATTAAAGTCAATGCCCTGGACTTGTGAGAATCCCTGTGCAACAAGTCTAGACTTTAACTTATCAATATGTCCCAGATTGTCCCATTTCACCCTGAACATCCACTGACTTCCCACAATATTAACTCCCAGGGGTTTCTTGACCAATGTCCATGTGTCATACCCCTTCAAGGTGTTGAATTCCTCCTGACAGGCCACTTGCCATTGATCTGTGTTTGGCATTCTCATGGCCTCTTTGTAATTGGCCAGCTCATCCTCAGCTAACACGACAAATGGGAATTCATTTGTTATCATGCTGAGTAAGCCATATGCCAACCTGTCTGTGTTGTGTCTGAGCGGCGCTGGTTGTTTTCCTCTCCCATATGCATCATTTGAGGGGTCAAGCCAAGGGCCTTTGTCGAATTCCTTTGGTGCACGCAACTGGTTGCTATCAATCAGTGGCGGTTCAATTTTGATGACATTCTCAACCTCTGCTTCCTCTGCTCTTTCATTATTCTCCACTATTCCCACTGTTCCTCCATTGTTCTCTGCTATTCCCACCATTCCTCTATCATTCTCTGCTATTCCCACCATTCCTCTATCATTGTCTGCTTGTGCTATTGGGGTTGGAATGTCAGGCCATTCAACTTCAGGTGCTGGGGTTGTGGCTGGTGTGACGGTGATGCAAGTGTTATTGATCAGCGGCTCTTGGTCCTCATTGTTGGTAGTGTGAATAGTGATCCTTTCTATGTGTTTAGCCTTGTCAAATATAACATCCCTAACCTTTATGACTTTGTATGTCCGAGGAATGTAGACCTTGTATGCTTTCGAATCGCTGTAGTATCCAACAAATATCCCTTCAACAGACTTGAAGTTGCCCTTTCCTCTCCTGTCCTTAGGTATGAGTGACCAACATTTGCAACCGAATGTTCTGAGCCAGTCGATTCTGGGCTGTGTTCCCCAGAAGGCTTGGTACAGCGACATCCCAATTCTCATATGTAAAATGCACATCCTGATGAAATTGATAGTGTGTATAGTGGCGACCCAGAAGCATTTGGACAACCCGGACTCATGTTGTAATGTGAGCGTGCCCTCTTGCAGCATCCTATTATATTGCTTGGCAATGCCATTGTGTTCAGGGGTGTAAGGTGGGGTTGTTTCATGTATGATGCCGCTATCTGTACATATCTTCTGAAAGTGTTGACCAATGTATTTGCCGCCATTGTCTGTTCTAATGTGTTTGATGGTAATTTTCTTCTGTCAAAGTAACCAGGCAATGTAGTCCTTGAACAAAGTAGCAATAGTTAAGCATTCTTTATTTTTGAGAAAGTCGATCTTGGCCAGTCTGGAAGTGGAATCTATCCATGTAATGAAGTATTTGAAACCGTTGAACGATGTTTCAAATGGTCTGCACATGTCTGACACTACTATGTCGCCTATGTTAGCAGGTAACTCTTCGACATGTAAGAAGGGCGATTGTATCTGCTTTCTGAATGGGCAGTCTATGCACTGAGGTATGGGTCCCTTGTGATCGTATGGATGAAAACCGATGGCCATCTGTTTTCTTTTCATGTTTTCGATCATCCTGTAGTTTGCATACACTAACCTGTGGTGCCATAGGACAAGATTGGATGGTTCACCAGAAAATTTGGCTGTTTCTGATGTGTCGCTGGGAATCCTTACTGCTAGGAAGGCAAACAAGTTATTTTCATAAAAGCCATATGTGATGGCTCTGCCCATGTGACATAGGTACGTGCTGTCTCCTCCAAATATGGTGCCGATGTTCCCTTTGATCATTCTTCCTACAGAAAGTAGATTAGTCTGTAGTTTAGAGACATATATTACATCGAGTAGCGTAATTCAGATGTTGTCTAGGCCATATTTTGGGTCTGAAATAATCTTGATTTGAATGGTGCCTTGTTTGGCAGCTGTGAAGACATCGCCGCTTGCCATTTGAATTTTGACTGGTGGGCAATCGTGTAATGACTCGAACAAATCTATGTTGCCACATAGATGACTTGAGGTGGCCATGTTGGCCAGCCAGTAATGAGCCTTGTGGTCCATAGATGTAAGTGCCTCAGTGGTGATGGAACTGAAGACCGGTCTAGCTGCGATGGCCATGTCATCTGTAATGGTAGCTACAAATAAGAAGTCATTGGTTGGTTTGGGTGTCTTTTGCTGCATCATCACTTCTGTTACTTTGTTCGTCTATGGTATCGGCTGAGAGGTTGGCAGTTGGCTGGCTATGGTGTTAGTCTGCTGTATGGCTGGGAGATTTTGCATGTAATTTGTTCTCCATGGCATTGGTCTGGCTGCTCCCCCACCAGGTGCCCAACATCTGGATGTGGAATGCCCATTTTTGCTACAGTTGTGGCACTGGAAAGCCGGCCTCCCATTTTTTCTGGGTAGAGTTGGTTGCTGAGGTTGCTGGAACCATTGATATGGCTAAGGTTGCTGGTTGAGCTGGTACAGTTGGGCCGATGATGGATGTTGAGTCTGTTGGTTGTGTTACTGTTGGTTGTTCTGCTGTTGTTGTTGCAGCTGTGCATTACGAGGAGCAATGGTGGTGCCGACTGTCTTTGTAGTCTAGATTGAGCGATAAATGCTGATATGCTGTGGGTTTCTATCTCTAGTGCAATTAGATCCACTTTGTGTGCCTCAAGATGAGTTTCTATTTCCTTAGGTATGCTGGTGATCATCCATATCACTTGTGCGATCAGCCTCCAAGATTCTGGTATGTTCCTGAGTAGTGTGGCAGCATGAGTGGAGTTGGTAATTTCTTTGCCCATTCGTTTGAGCTGTTCTCTGTATTCCTTCATCGTAGTAATGTAAGACCTGACCGATTGTCCTTCCACCATGTGGTAATGCTTGTATCATTTTCAGATGATGCTGACTTTACTTGGATCCTTGGATTCAAAGTGATTGAATATTATTTTCCAGGCTTCTGACATGATCGTAGTTTCTTTGATCTCGGTTTGTAGATCTGATGAGATGCACATGAGGATTTGATAATATGTTGAGTTATTCCTGGTCTTCCACTCACTTTGAAGTTGAGCAAGTGTTTCCGTTCCAGTGGCTGTTGTAGGTTCCATGTCTGTTCCATCGAGAATTCCATCGAGATCTCTCTCCTTTATTGTGGCTATCATCTTCCTCTTCCATGACCCCCAGTTCTTCCCATCTAGCTCTGGCTTTATGTCTCTAAATTTGTTGACATCATGTCTTGGAAGCATATATGCCATTTGAGTCAGTGAGACTTTTAATCTATTAGTTTAACAGTCAGCTCAGATATGTAATATGCAGTTTGTGAAATGTTTAATGTGTAGAAATATATGTGAATGAATGATGTGGATGGTGTGTACTACACCTAGAGATAGTGTCCTGGCATATCCAGGTACTTGAAAAGATAATTGGAATATAAGTCAGTTCAAGGCTTCAATTGTGTATACAGATGTTGAGTTTATTGATAGGTCAAGAGATGAATGAGATGGAAACTGGAACTAAAGTATATTCTTCATAGCTATCTGATTTTATATGCAAACGAGTCATAGTACTATAAAACAAACACTTCCTAATGCAGCAACGGTGTCCTTGATCTGGATGCAGGGTTGTTGCCCTGTTACTTGATTGTCCCTATATGTTGCTGACCGTCATCCCTACTGAATTATCCTGAAATCCTATCTGATCGGAAACCCCTTTAATTCCTATTATCCCCTCTTCTGGTGCAGTCATGTGTTGTTCTTTATCGTGTAAGTTTGTTCCTATGTCCTCTTCAAATATTCCTCCTACTGATCCCTTCCTCTCCTTTCATATCCCATTCTTCTGTTCCTGTTCCTACGTCCCTCTGCATTTGTACATTCTGGATTCCCTCTTGTTTGTATTCCTTGGCTGTTATACCCATATGCGCTCACTCCTGGTTCCTCATTCCCCCTGTTTCCTTCCACCTTCCCCTTTCTCTCCCATTCCTTCTGCCCCTCGTCACAACAATTTTCATTGTTCCATTTTTGTTTACATTCCCCTATTCCATTCTTGATCACTGTGGACAATACTTCCACATGGTCTCCATACTGTCAGGGGACGACCCTCTCCAAGTCCTAATGACAAGTCCGAGGTCCTATCTCGGACTCCACATAAACTCCGAGGATGAGAGACCAGAGTCCGAAAGACCACCAATGTCAGAGGATGAACTCCTCCAACTCCGAGGTCCTATCTCGGACTCCTCCAACTCCGAGGTCCTATCTCGGACTCCTCCAACTCCGAGGTCCTATTTCGGACTCCTCCAACTCCGAGGTCTTATTTCGGACTCCTCCAACTCCGAGGTCCTATTTTGGACTCCTCCAACTCTGAAGCCCTATCTTAGGACTCCCCCCAACTCCGAGGCCAGGAGACCCAGGTCCGAGGGACCACCGAGCAGGAGGTAGGGATCTTAGCATGATGACCGGAACTGGGAATAAGCGCCTGTATTGATTTATAAGCTAGTGCACAGACCACTTACATAAAGGGTATAAAAGAGGTTCACTAGCAGCGGAGATCCTTAGACTTTCCTCTTCGGATTTCCCCTGCTTAGGTGAGAGCCCTACATGTACTTAGGTAGTAGCTATAATTGAACTTCGGATTTCCCCTGCTTATATCTGAGAAGCCTGTGGGTAGACTCTGGGTTCGAGTCCCATAGTCAGGCCTAGGAGGACGTCCAGGGCTGGGTGGTGTCCCGCTGGTTCCAGCCTCCGGCAGTCGAGACCAGTTCCGAAAGAGGGTTGCCCTTACACATACCTTATTGTTCTCCATCCCTTATGCTACCCTGACTCCACATCTCACTTCTTAACCTATATAAGTAGCACATGTATGTAGATGGTTCCTCATTCTGGATATTAACTTGGCATAAGCCTCCTTGTCTTCTCCCCTCCCATCTGAAGTCCTTTACCCTGGCTGACACTCTCGGCACCCTCCCAGGTATCTCTTCTGTCTGAATCTGAAATCAGTGGCATGCACAGAAAGTAGGGTGCAATGCACGAGTATGTTGAAGCCAAGCCACCCCGATCGGTCTCCAGGACTTGGCCAATTCCTGCCAACATTGTGAAGCCGACACTATTGCAATAGTTCTCGGCCCATGCATCATCACCATTCCTGGTGCCTGACAGCCAGGTGGATAATTGCCTTTACATCCTTTTTAAGCATGGTAACATCAAGCTATTGGTGTTAGTCTATGTTGATGACATGGCTGTGGCTCATAAGGCAGCTGTGTAGATTGAGAAGTTCAAAAACAATGTTGTAGAGAAATTTGACACAACTGACCTTAGTAAACTGAAGTGGATTCAGGAATCCAGGTGAACCACAACAGGCATGCATGTGCCATCTCAATTAGTCAAATGACATACATCTGGCATGTGCTTGAATGATTTGGCATGCAAGATTGCATATTAGTTTCTACACTGCTGGCTGTCAAGCATGAGTTATCTGCCTTGCAATCACCACAAACTAGTGAAGAATGCACTGAGTATCTCAAATCAAATACCTAAAAGGCCTCTGGTACTTGGAGATTGTGGACTCTTTACTCTATCTGGCACATATATGACCAGACATACAACCTGCAGTTGGACTTGTGTCCCAATTTAGCAGGAATCCTGGAAAGCCCTACCTTGAGGCTATTAAGTAAATCCTAAGGTATTTAAAAGGAACAGCACACCTCAGCTTAACATTTGGACACTAAGGTGATTACACTGTTGACCTAATTGGTTGGACAGACTCTAACTGGGCTCATGTCAGGAACCGTACGCCGGCAAGCCGACTATTCAATCCAGCCCACTCAGCCCAACTCCGCCCTCGCTCGCTATTCAACATTACGCCCTCAGCCCACGGACTATATGCACCTCGTGTATCTGTCTTGGCATCACGTGCTCCTGTCAAATCACTCCACTCATTTACGTCACATTCCATATGCTTGCTTTTCCATTCCGAACTCATTTACGTTTAATATCTTTCATTACGTTTCATTTCCTTTCATCT
>QLPI01028250.1:0-23359 GCA_003314275.1 Chroogomphus rutilus
TGCTCTACCTTGTAGAGCCCGTTCGAGAGTGGGACCTGCCCAAGCAGCGTCCCTTGCTTATCACGAATCATGCATTTTTGGTCCTTTAATAGGACCGAGTACCCTGCGGCGTCGCAGCGCGTCAACGAAATCAACGTGAACGCTAGATCGGGGCAATACAATACGTCTTTCAATGTGACGTGCGTTGTAGTTTTTCCGTTCGGGATTCCGATTTTCATGCTGTCTATCCCAACAGCTTTGAACACGGTTTTATCGGCGGCATTGATTGCACGCGGCGTGATTTCCTTGAAGGTGACGAACCGGTGCCTGTCTGGTGACATGTGCCCTGACGCGCCCGAGTCATAGACGTCGACTTCCCGTCCCGTCAGTGCACTCGTTCCCAGCGCGAGCGTGGACCCAGCGAATGTTGTCGTGAAGGCAAAATCTTCGCCTTCCGTTACCGCGTTCGCTGAACTGCCTGCCTTCGTGTCTTCATCCCTCTTATCCTTCTTTTTGGCTTTAGAACGGCAGTCTGCCTTCTTATGCCCCTTCTTTCCGCAGTTCCAACACTCAACGTCGGTTTTTGTAGTGTTGGAGGTGCCCTTGCATGCCTGTGACTTGCCACGCCCTTTCGCTGCAGTGAGAGCATTCTCACTCGCCTTCAGTTGGCGTTCTTTGATGGTAAGTCGTTCGAACTCGTCGATTAACGTACTGACCACCTGATCCGGCTCTAGTTTTGCCTTCGCGTGCGCCGCTGACATCGTAATGGCGTTGATGAGTGGGCGGTATGACTTAGGGAGCGACCCAAGGACAACGGTAACGAGGTCGTCGTCGGTGAGTCCTGCGTTCATCCCAGCGAGCTGCTCCTGCATTCTCATGATCGCCTCCAGGTGCATACGGACGTTTGACTTATCCTCGCACTTCATCTCGTACATCCGGCGCCGCATATCGACCTTTATGGTAAGTGCTCTCGTTTCGTGTTTTGAGCATACGGCGTCCCACACTTCCTTGGCTGTAGGGAGGTTGCGGATTTCAATGAGGAGGCTGTCGGGGACTGTGGTAAATATTTGGGCCATTATCGTGGCCTCTCGCTGATTGTGATCATCCCAGTGTCTTTCCAAGTCGTCCAGGTCCTCCTCCTCCTTTACCGTTAGCTTATGGCCCTTGGGATAGGTGGGGATCGGAGGGGGAATTCTCGCGGTCCCATCCAGGTGACGTTTGGTACCACGAGTCACGGATAGGATGGCTAACGTCTGACTTTTCCAGGTAACCCAGTTCGTGCCGTCCCTGGCCAGCTTCGGGACGACAAACGACTTGGAGGTGGGGGTTGACATGGTGGGCTCTGCGGGGCCCATAACCTGTAGCGGTTATGCGCAGTAGCTAAATACAGACGTACTCAGTGAACGGACGGTTCACTGAGATATACTATTACTATACCTAAATACAGACGTACTACAATATAATTAGCGTCGTTGTATTTAGGCGTGCAAATGGAATACGCACCTCAGTGAACGGACGGTTCACTGAGGAGCTACTTTCTAGTCATCAATACTTATATACGGTCCCGGTCGTATATGACCCGGTCCCGGTCGAACATGACCGGGGCCTCCATTCAGTACAGCGTTCGGTGCTTACATGTCTCCGTTCCAACAAGCCTTGTAGCTTATTCAGTATGAAAATGCATGTAACTCATCTATACATTTATAAACATGTGTCTCAGACTTATGTACATTCTAGAAATCATAGTAGCACTGTAGTCCTTATATTTGCTGACAAGATTGAGGCAGTTTTGCCAATGACAAACTTTGGTTAACCTATGCTATAGTGTCAAGTACTCGTACCGAGTGTCCAGTAACTCAGCATTGCCGACCGAGCAACTAGTCTATGCCTATGCGTGCATGACAAAGCTGCATGCAAGTCACCTGGTACGCCGGTCTTGGCTCGGCACATCCACCATCCACATCCATCATTCCTATCCCTCACCCACTCCTTCCTTATTCATCCATTAACCCCACCCCATCTACTCCTCATCCCTTGGCTCATCTTACCTTGGGATGTTAACCATTGTTTTATCCTTGGCCATGACTCCATTGTTTTATAGTCAGTCACTCTCTATTGTCCTATCCTTGGCCACATTCCTATTATTCTAATTTCATTGTTCTATCCACGGTTACATTCCTCCATTCTATTTTTGATCACTGTGGATAATAACCCCACATGCTCTGCATATCTTATTGTTCTTCATTCCTTACTCCATATCCCACCTCTTAACCTATATAAGTAGCACATGGGTGTACATACTTCCTCAATCTGGGTATCGACTAGGCTTAGGCCCCTTTACTTTCTTCCTGCTGTTAAAGTCCTCTTCTCAGGCCAACACTATCAGCATCCTCCTGGGTTCATCTTCTGTCCCAAAGTGGTGGCATGCATGGAGAGTTGGGCACAATGCATGAGTACATTGAAGCCAAAGCCACTACTACCGGCCTGCAGGACTTGGTGTTAAGGATTTGACATTCAGCCCAAACATCTCTTCTTCTGATCACTGGCAACCTGGACCTGATGGTATTGGAGCAGGGGTATGGGTTTTATTCATTGTTATCCCTGATATCTGCCTTTGATCGGAGTTTGAATTTGCCATTGTATTTTGCAGTTGTGTGACTCTGTGACCTCAGCTCTTTTCCAAGAGACTGAGGTATGAGTTCAAGTTTATTCTCATATTTCACACATTTGTTGACCATTCTTTTAGATAGTATTTCAGGTAGCTAAATACTTCTAATATGAGCTCTTTTCCAAGAGACTGAGATAGTATTTCAGTCCTCATATTTTCACACTTGGCCACTCCCTGCCCGATCCCAAAGCTTTACCAAAGCTTGACATATAGTAAGCAACAAAATTGTTCACATGTTTGGAAGTTTTGGAATATGTACCATATAGTAGACTTCCTTGATACAGATTTCAGTCAAGCTCAATTTTAGCTTAGAATTTTGTAGATTAAATTTTAAAAAATTTATATAACAGCTAAGAAGTGTCTTGAGAATTTTTTTGCTCTATATTATGGGGAAAAAAAGGCTGTTGTTGTGGCAGAGTATTTTTTTTTGTACAACAGGTCAAAATGTCAGATGGATAGATCCTTGATACAAGTATGATACCTAATTCTCCACATGTAGAATTTGTGGCCTGTTTTTATTAGTCATCCATTTCTTCATTGCACTCTTCATTTTCCTCATTTTCATCTTGATTCAATATTGAGAGGAGCTTTGGTTTGCAACCTCTTGTGGGTTTTTTGGGCCATGATCACTTTGGAACACCATCTGGTGCCAAATATTGGCACTCTTCTTCCCAAATGGCAATATTCTTCTCATGGTTTGCTTTTATCACCGCCCACTGATCTTCTAAAGGCACCAGTGCATCCTTTCTTGCTGCCCTTTCATCAGCCTTTTTAGCCTTTTCTCTGGCCTCTCCCTCCCTCTGCTTGCTCTGCTCTGCTATCTTTTGCCTGAAAGCATTTGAAGACAAGACTTGAGCTTTTCCATCAAAAAGCAGTGAGTTGTTATGTTTTTTTTCATTTTTTTTCATGTTTATTGAGGGCACTTGTTAGCTTGCATAGATAAATATTCTGTAGGACCAGCTGTGCCTGCTCCTCCTCAATTTGCATGTCTTGGATTTTAACTTGAAGCTGGGCATGTTTTACAGTTTCTTGTAATTCAATGATTTTGAGTTCCAGTAATTTATGACTATGCCACTTTTTGACAGGATTTGCTTTGGAAAGATCCCAGTTTGGCTGAGGAAGGGATGATGATGGGCAAGCAAGTACAGGTGCAATTACTGGTGTCGAGGAGGTGATGAGTTCATCTGAAACAAGGAATGAACCAGATGATGTAGAAGCAAGTCCCTTGTATAATGAGCACATTCTCTTTGAATGTGTATACAGGGCAGGGTCTATTTGCCAATATTGTGCACATTTCAGTAAAGATGATGTTGGTAAGTGGTCTATTGTAATATGGCTTGGACTGGATGTTGATGTAGATACAACCAGGTGGCTTTCTGATGGATTTGGGTCAAAGGCCCCAACAATAACTCGGACAGGACTTGAGGGGAAACTCTCCTTTAGTTGATGTAGCCATGCTTGGTTTCATTTGGGTAGGAGAAATTGCATCACAATTAAATGAGTATATGCTAGTGGCACAAAATGCTGCTTTGACAGTTTCTTCATCAAAGGCCTGGTTATATGCCATTCCAAAAAGGTGAGTGAAGTCGTTTTTGCCTACTGGTCTTTGATTATCCTCTTCAAAGTTGATTATGACTTGTTTCCAGGTTTCTTTCATCTTTCCAAAGCAAATAACATCAAGACCCTGCAGAGCACAAGTACAATGAGGTGGGTATCCAAGCACTATTATGTCATTTTCTCAGGCATAATCTAGATATGCTGCAGTGTAATGGGAGCTATGGCCATTGAGGATGAGAACATGTTTTCAGCCACCAGCCTTCTCCTTTGTTTCTGGGTCAAAAAGCATAGTTAACCATTGAAAGGCAAGGTTGCCATCTGTCCATCTATTTTTGGAATATGCAATACTATCAAAGAATTCAGTTTGCCTCTGGACTTTTTGAAAAAAAGCTTACTGTGCTTCAGAAACATTATTATCATTCTATTTTTTCATCATTTTTTTCGTTTATAGATAATCATTGGCTTTGTTGTTATTCCATCTGTACAAATAGTTATAATCGCTGTAACATTTTCTCGATCTGCACCTCCTTTCTTATGTTGAATCGTTGTTCTTTGGGCTCCTACCACCCTTTCCTTTCCTCCATATGCTGTTGGAAACATACTTTTATCCATTCCATAGATATCTTCTGGCTGTATTCCTAGTTTGACAACAAATTCCTCTACAATGTTAAACCATGATTGTACTGCACCAGGGTTCAATGATTTAGCTTGCTGTATATTAAGAGGTTTACTCCAGTATGTTTGCAACTCCTCATGATGATGCCCAAGAAAATTAAAGATCCACTTCTTTCCAACTTTGGTGAAGAAGGGACCTTCTTTGGTTTCAAGGATTGCATTTGCTGACTGCTCAATTTATCTGTGAGTTAGGGGAAACCCATGACTGGCTGATACTCTGCTAAATGTGACAAGAGTTTTTTTCCTCTTGAACTATAAGCCTCTGTTTTGTAGAATTGAATTTGAGCATTGATGATCCTCTATATTGATGCATCTACTGAGAGTATTAAAGTCTATTCCAAATTTGTGAGCAACTTCTCACAATGATTTCTTTGTTGAATAACCTGCCTGCCCCTCTTTGTACACTTTAACTGCATCAGAAAGCCTTTGCTCATTAGCATGGTGTGTTTTTTGATTCTTGACATTCTCTGATAGACTCCTGCTCAGCATTATACTTCTTTTCATATGGAGTTTATGCATTGTTGATGATGAGAAGAGATGGGAATGCCTTTATGTATTATTAATATATCGCATGTCACACTTTGATAGCCCCAATATCTTTGTGGTCAGATTAAGGTCAATTTAGGTCAAATCCCACTCGGAATTTTTGTAATTAGCAATAGGAGATGTATAGCTTCCTTAATGTGAACACTCTATGACAAAATCTCTCAGAAAACTTGAGCAATCACTGATTTAAGATTGTATGTTATCAAAATTGAGTAAATTTAGATGAAAATAAATTCCTCCTGAATGAAATTCTTCTCCCTCCCTTGTATGGTTTGGCTTAAATGTTGCTTATATATAGTAGATTCTTTGTAAAAAAAACCCTGTATTACTTAAATGAGAATTGACCTTGGAAAGTCAATTTGTATCAAGGAGGTATCCTGTATCAAGGAAGTCTACTATACTGTATGTAATAGGAAATTCAATCTAATTTATAAAATCGTCAAATATTACAATACATCCTCTAATATCTAGAGATGTCACATGTCAGTAGTACCTATTGAATACAAAATCAAATCCCTTTGTTCTCTCTTTGTATACATTGAATACTCCCTTCCTAGGCCATGTCTTGTGTCCTATTCTCCTGTCTCTCTGTTACTTGGTCCTTGGTGGCTGCATATATATACCCCAGCTTTGTTATTCTTTGTTCCTTTTTGGATGAGTCTGTTCTTCTATATCTTCTGTTCCTTCTCCTATGTATTTACATCCTTCCCCTTCTGTATTGTGTACAATGATCACCTTCTGGCCCCTATATTTCCTGGTGATATAGGTGCTTAGTACATAAGTTTGCTGCTATTTGCTTCTTTCATATTGTAACTACTGGTGAGACTGGTTACTTCTTCATCTGTGAGTAACTACTAATTGTATATTTGTTGTTTTTTGTCTTTATTCTGGGTACCCTTACCTTGCCAAGATATGCTCCAACCTATTCCCTGTTGTGCACACCATATGCATGCCCTAAGATCTGCCACTCCATCTACCACTCTGCACAAGAATGAGTAATGACTTCTTGCAACATTTGCAGTTGAGGCAGAACTCCTTGGACCAATTTACTAGAAGCTATTCAGCTTGCGAAGTCCTATTCAGGAATACCTTTTGGTAGAACATCGAGTTGATCATGCCCTCACTCATGTTGTGCATGAGTTAGAGCTTAGCATACTAGGTGATAAGTCAGTGAGGGTTAAAAGAAAACTTGGCAAATATACCTTTGAACTTTTATATGTTAATCCTTCAACCTATAGGACCTATATATCATGCAGGTCCCTCATTGTCTTGATTGCCTGGAGGATGTCAGTATTGATGGTGTTTCAGGAGGGGCTGGCCATTCCTGCAGGAGCAGCAACCTGCACCCTACTAAAGATGGTAGTGGTAGGGGAAGTTAGCTGATTGTCATTTTGATCAAATGGTTTTAACATCATCATTGATGGAGTCCACCAGCTCAGCCAATGCCCCTTTGATACAAACCTCACCGAAGTTTCAAACTCAGCCTTAGCCACATCCTAACTCAGGCTTAGACACATCCAAACTCAGTCTTAGCCACATCTAAACTCAGTCTTAGCTGCATCCAAACTCAGTCTTAGCCACATCCAAACTTCACTACCATGGCCCCATAGGACTCAGCTATAAGGAGGGGATACTGTCATGACCTCACTGAAGTCATCTCTGTTTTCATCTCTGCTCAAAGTAATAAACTTAGAAGCTAACCACACGAGCAATCACTGCAAGTGATGGTAGTTTGTTTATTATTAATAGTTCTACTTTGTGTATATGATAGTCTTACCTGCAAGTGTTTGTTAAAGGGAACTCCATTGCTTGCTGGCACTTGTCTAAGCAGCCGCCAGATAATGCAATATCCATTTCCCCTTCTAATACACTCTCTCAATGTAATATTCACATAATTCCCAGTCTCAGACGATGTCGTTCAACTAGTATTCGAGGGAACACCTTGGTGAGGATGTCGGCAGTCATTTCTCCTGTTGGGATATAGTGCACCTCCACCTCTTTGTTCCTAACTACTTGGCATATCCAATGGTTGCTGATGTCAATATGCTTCATCCGACCATGATGCTTGGGATTTTTTACGACAGCCAGTGCGGATCGATTATCCATCATTATTGGTGAAGGATTGTCAATATTGAAGTGTAATTCCTTTAATAATGTCCACATCCAGAGAACCTCCTTTCCAGCTGCAACAGAGGCAATGTATTCAGCTTTGGTAGATGAGAGGGCAATTGTCGCTTGTTTCTTGCTTGACTAACTGATTTCTCCTGTACCCATCTTTAGTACATATCCGCTGGTGGAGCGTCGAGTGTCAATGCATCCAGCATGGTTGGAATCACTGTAGGTGATGAAGGGCTGAATGGAAGAGGTAGGGTCACTGGCTCGGTAAGTGAGCTTGAGATCTATAGTTCCTTTAAGGTATCTGAACATGTGCTTCACAGCTTGCCAATGTCCTTGACCAGGGTTGTTGTTGAACTGTGCAAGTTTGGCAACAGAGTGTCAAGCCCACGATCCCGTGCTCTGACTTACTCGGCAGTACCAACCAACCAACCCTTACCCATATCATCCCTCACCAGTGTGTGGCCTCAGCTCGGTACATTTGGTTCATCATTTGGTTCATTATCCCTATCCCACCCTCCTATTCTTTATCATTCTTTTATTCCCTGTCCTTCCCCTTGCCCATTTACCCTCAGGACACTCACCATTTGTTGTCACTTGGCAGTGGCCCTATTGTTTTATGTTCGGCCACTCTCTATTGTTCTATTTTCACTCACTCTTTTGTTCTCAGTCATATTTCATTGTTCTATTATCATCCACATTCCTTGCTCTATTCTTGATCATTGTGGACAATACCTCCACATGATTCTTCATACCTTATTGTTCTCCATTCCTTGTGCCACTCTGTTCCACATCTCACTTATTAACCTATATAAGTAGCCAATGTATGTAGATGGTTCTTTGTTCTGGAAATCAACTAGGTTTACGCCTTCTTGTCCTCCCTCCTCCTGTCTAAAGTCCTTTACCTGGGCCAACACTCTCGGCACCCTCCTGGGTATCACTTCTGTCCCAAATAAGTGGCATGCATGGGAAGTAGGGCACAATGTACGAGCACGTTGAAGCCACGCCACTACTTCTGGCCTACAGGACTTGGCCATTACCTAGTCCAACCTTTCGGCATTCCCAGAGCCTGACACAGTATGTGATGTCGGGCCAGGTGCCAATGGCAAGGTATATGAAAGCACCAACGGCATTCATATAAGGTAATTTTGCCATTTCTTCTGTTTTGCACTTGGTTGTCGGACATAATGCTTTGCTAAGTTGGGTTTATGGATCCATTGGTGTGGAGACTAGATTGCACTCGGTAAGCTTGAATCGGTTAAGCATATTTACAATGTATTGTCTTTGAGATAATTTCAGCATTCGGTTTGCCTGATCATAGTCGATCTTGATGCTGAGGAGATATGAGGTCGATCCTAGGTCTTTTACTTTGAATAATTTTCTTAGATTGTCCTTGATAAGGTGATCTTGTGGTAGTTGTGTGACATGACCATTATATCATCAATGAAGACCAGGAGTATGACGTGTATGTCATCTGTGATCCAGACATAGATGCTTAGGTTGGATTTGATTTGAGTGAATCCCATTTTCTCAAGTGTTTCGCTTAATTTGTGGTACCATAAGCATCTGCTCTGTTTGAGTCTATAGATCCCTTTCATGAGTCGGCAAACCCATTGTTTACTACTCTCTGCATACTTCTGGAACCCTTTGGGTTGTTGTATATAAACATTGTATTCCTTTTCTAGCTCCCCATTGAGGTATGCATTTGAAATGTCTAGAGATTCAATGAATTCTCCAGCAAGAGCTGCTTGTGTTAATATCGCACGAAGGGTTCCAAGTCGAGCAGTTGGTGCAAAAACCTGATCATAATCAATACCCGGACGTTGGTTATCGCCTTGAGCAACTAGTCTGGCTTTGTAGCAGTTAATGGTGCCATCTCCTTGGTGTTTAATAAGAAATACCCATCTTGAACCGATCGCCCACTGTCCCTCTGGTAATTCCACTAGTTCCCATGTCCTGTTCGCCAGGAGTGCATCGATTTCAGTCCATGTGGCATCCATCCATTTGTTACAGTCTGGCCCTGCCATCACTTCTTTCCATCCCTCTGGGTGCATTGCAGCTCCAAAAGCTCTCTGGGTGGAAAGGTTGAGTGCGATCTCAAACGTGTCAAGGAGTGGAATAAAGTCATCCGTCATGCCATATACATAATTTACTGACTCGATAATGTGAGTGTCGGATAGATTTTCTCGATCCTTTTTAACATCGCTTATAGCAACATTGTCAGGGTTGGTGTCATCCAAATGGTTATCGTTTTCTACACCCCCTTGATCTGCCATTTGGGGTGGATCATAGCTTATAGGTGCATCATCTCAGACTTCATTGATGTTCCATTGGTTGATTTGGCCAACTTTGGGTTCTCTGCAAGTGACAGGGTGTGTCGTATGCCGATGAGAACCTAGTAACTCAGTGTAATCCATGACCCTCAATTTTCGGATCAGGCGAGATCCTTGTGCAATTAGAGGACCTGCTAGATCACGAGGTATTGGTTGAGGCTGGAGCGTGGGAATAGGGAGTTGGGGTTGAGCTGCTGGGTTTTCAGGATCCAGGTCAGGTAATGGTGGTTTTGGTGGCCGCTGGTCATCACTTTCTGACAGGTCACCCAGTTCATTTGGCCAGATGGCATGTAATGGAACAGTCTCAGTGTTTGCAGTTATGCCAGGGAATGACAGTTTGTCAAAAATGACATTCCTAGATACTGATATCTTATGTGTTGTAGGGTTGTATACCTTCCACCCCTTGAATCCATTTTCAAAGCCGAGAAATATACATTGACTAGTGTAATGTCCTAGAGATTTGCGCTCTCTTTTCTGAATGTGAACATATGCCCGGCATCTAAAGGTTCTATACATAATAAGGTCAGGCTTCTATCCTTTCCAGACTTCGTAAGATGTCATGTTGGAGAGCACTGATGATGGTGTGACATTAAGGATGTGCATGAGGTAGAGAACAGCTTGTCCCTAGAACCCTACTGGGAGTTTTGCTTGGTTAAGCATACTGACTTCCCCTTCAGCGAGGGTTCTATTGAGGCATTTGGCAACCCTGTTTTGCTGAGGCATTGCTTTGGTTGTATGCTGGCGAGAGATCCCCTTATCTCAGCAGTATTTGTTGAAGTCAGCTCCAATATATTCGCCGCCCTTGTTGTCTCAAAGTTGTTTGACTCTTCTTCCGAGCTCTAGTTCAACTTCGGCCCCATATTCCTTGAAGCACATGAATGCATTGCTTTTCTTCCTCAGGAGGTATACCTTTTTGAAACAACTGCTGTCATCAACAACTGTCATCCAATAGCGGTATCCATAGGGAGTTCTTGGTAGGGGACCGTAAATGTCCAAGTGTATCCGACCAAGCAGTTCGCTGGAGCGGTTCAAAGCGAGTTGAGGAAATGGATCACGATGATGTTTTCCAGCAATGCAGTGCTCACACAGATCATGTAGCTTACTCTTTGGATCGATAATGATACCTTGAGCAAGGTCCTCTTTGATGAGTTGTTCAAGTTGATCCTTGCCAATGTGCCCAAGGCATTGATGCAGGATGGAATGAGTGGTACATGTGAGGAAGGTACATTCACAATGTAGTAGGGTTATCCCATCGAGTGTGCCAATGTTTTGATGTATGGATCCAGTGAACAATGTAATGTTATTCTTGATAAAAGATATGCGCTCTCCTTCGATGATGATTTTGAGTTTATTTTGTCACACAGCAGAGAGCACAGAGAATAAATTGTTCTCAAGATCAGGAACATATAACATTCGACTGAACTCTACAGATTCAGCAGGTTTTCCATCAATAACAGGGGAGAACACAACACTTCCCCTGCCAGTTGCCCATATGATGTCATTGTTGGCAAGTCATACAGGTACTCTCCATTGTCGCAAATCCATTCCTGATGTGGTGTCATATGCGCTGTTGCACCCAAGTCTGCATTCCAAGTCATCTCAGTACATGTGGAAGTACGTCGGCAATCAATAGGACTTGCTAGCTTGGTGGCCTGAGCAATGCTTACAGCTTCTTCAGAAGAATCGCTGGATTTATTCCCGTCATCAGCTGTATTAGCACACTTGGTGTCCAGTTTGTCTTTAGATTTCTCTTGCCTGTTGCATTGTTGCACTCGGCAATCCTTTGTATTATACGTAGTATTTTTTCCATGAAGTGAGCATTTGAATATGGCCTTGTTGGTGGAGGCTGTCTTGCCTTTCATGGCAAGTGCACCAGCAGATCCAGAAGGTGTTGATGCTGCAGCGATGTCATCTGATCGCACAAGGTTGTCTGCTTTTTGAAGCTCTGTGAGAACAGCATCTAGCATGCTGACTCCCTTGTGTGCAAGGGTATGTTTTAGTTGGTGCTGGTCATTGCTGCTGCTGAGTCCAATGATAATAATGCTGATTGCAAGTTCATCTACTAGGTCCGCAGTGGTGAATCCTAGTGTGAGCATGGCAGACCTCTTAATGGTTCCATTTGCATCTGGAATGGCCGCTGTCATGGATGCTCCAGGAGGGAGTAGATTGCAAAGGAGATTTGCAGCACTGACACATCGTGCACCGTACTCTGAGAATGTTTGAGTCTCATGACCTGAGTCCCTGATGCAAAGTGAAAGAAGTTGTTGAGTGACAAAGAGGGGCGAGTTCGTGTCTTTTGATTCATAGCAACTGAGGATCATGGTCCAGATGGTGTGCGCATTCGTCGGTTTGATGTTTTCAATAATGGTATGTTGCCCTGCATCAAGAGTATCTTGAAGGTATCCTGCTATTTTGCTCCTGCTACTCCTGAAGTCTCTGACATTTTTATGGTCATCAGATGTAGCTTTGGAAGATAGCATGGGTTCTGTTTCCGAGCCATTAAGGATTTTGTACGCGTCATACTAAAGTGCTTTGTTGATGCAGGTTTCTTTCCAGTCTTGAAAACGATCAGTCAACAGTTTGTTTGATGCTGCCAAAATTTGTGCTGAGATATCAGCCATTGTGGTTGAATGAGCACAGTGGGAGTGAGATAATGTGACAGACGTGGCCTGCAGTGATAAAGAGGACATGATCCTGATTTGAAAGCGATGTTGCAGACAAGTGTTTGAGTGTTAGACCATAGGTCGTTTATTGAATAAAGATTGATGTGACTCGGTTTCATAGTTTAGGTATGTCCAGGGCCTATAACCAAATAAACTTGGAAGCTAACCACACGAGCAATCACTGAAAGTGATGGTAGTTTGTTTATTATTAATAGTTCTACTTTGTGTATATGATAGTCATACCTGCGAGTGATGGTAGTTCATTAAAGGGAACTCCATCGCTTGCTGGCACTTATCTAAGCAGCCACCAGATAATGGAATATCCATTGCCCCTTCTAATACAAAGCACATGGATGTGTTCTCCTTTTCAGGCAAACCCTGCTCAACACACATGGTTACATTTCCATTCTCAATAAACCCCACTTGTCTGCCTATCCTTAGCCATTACTTCTCTGCCACTATCTACAGCCTTCTGATTGGATATTGCACCTTCAATTCACTGGTCTGAACCTTGCCTGACCTTTCACTCACTGCCTTTTCATTTCCATTCACTTATTGCACCCATTCAACTCAACCCTGCTCCCCATTTCCCAATATAGAAGTATATTAAGATCCTGCTCAGATCACGCTCATATTTCACAGCAGCTTTGTTATAAAGTTTGCTTGGCCCCTTGTACTTTTGATCCCCTTGTTCTTATGACTAGAGATCTCCTCCCCATTTGTAGTTCCCCTTGTTCTCAGTTACTAAGCAAACTAAGCATTACTAATATTTGAAATATATACTTAGTATATAATATGTATGTAAATTAGTAGTTCAGTAGTCAGAAAATTGACTAAGAAATTAACCAAGGTGAATCTGATTTAACTCTGAAACCTCACCCCTGAAGTTAGGGATACAATGGGATCTAGAGGGTATAGCACATAAGCTGAAGCCAAGCCTTACTCTAAACCTCACAAAGTTACAACCTCACCGAGCATTATCTTAAGAACTTTGCCACTTACATTCTTAACAGTAGCTTCATCCCACTGGCTTTGAAACTATACTCTATGGTAGCAGTGAGAGATAGTAACTGATCTGGATGACATAAAACAGAAGTGCAGACAGCTGCCCTTTTAACAAGCTCATCCTTGTCCTCATCATCAGACTTGAGAGAGACATTGTGATGAATTCTGGATGATAAATCTTCCAGCACTTTCTAGGAAGGGTGATAAATATAAGTGCTATGATATAGAGGAGTAGGGAATGACATGGGTCACCTATGGGTCAACTTTTGATAACCTGCACCTGAACCTATGAGAACCCAAACCCATCAACCCATGGGTTTTTTCTAATAGGTATCCCAGTGTCAACAGGTTGTAAGCAGCAACTCTATAACTACTGTGACTGTGACATAACAACCTGTCACAGCCAGCAAAGAAGATAAAAGAAGATGAAGGCAAAAGGACTACAGTATGAAGATAAAGAAGGAAGATAAGGAAAAAGAAAGTAGCAGAAGCAAGGGAATTAAAGAAAACAAGGGAAATAAGAGGACAAAAAGGAAATAAAAGGGAATAAACTGGTAGTCCTGTCAAGTACACATACTGAGTACCTGGTAACTTGGAAGTGCTGACCGAACGATCAGTCTATTTCCACATGCAAGTGACCAAGTCGCATACAAGTCACTTGGTACGTCGGTCTCAGCTTGGCACATCCACCATCCACATCCCCTATTCCTATCCATAATTCACTCTTTCTCCATTCATTATCCATTAATCCCCACCCCTTTTATTCTTTATTTCTTGGCCCGTTCCACCTTGGGACATTTCTTCATTGTTTGATCCTCGGCCATGACCCTATTGTTTTATAGTCAGTCACTTTCTATTGTCTTATTCTTGGCCACACCTCTATTATCTTATTTTCATTGTTCTATTTTTGTTTACATTCCCTTATTCCATTCTTGATCACTGTAGACAATACTTCCACATGGTCTCCATACCTTATTACTCTCCATTCCTTATGCCACCCTGAATCCACATCTTGCTTCTTAACCTATATAAGTAGTGCATGTATGTAGATAGTTCTTCATTCTGTATATCAACTTGGTGTAAGCCTTCTGTCTTCTCTACTCCTATCCGAAGTTCTTACTCGTGCCAATACCCTCAGCACTCCCCTGGGTACCCCTTCTGTCTGAAATCAGTGGCATACACAGAAAGTAGGGCACAATGCATGAGTACGTTGAAGCCAAGCCACTCCGATCAGTCTCCAGGATTTGGCCGATTGCCACCAACATTGTGAAGCTGGCACTACTGCAATAAGTGCTTGGCCCATGTATTGTCGGCAGAACTGGTGCCTGACAAGTCCCCTGATAGCTATGCCCTCCAGATCTTATCATATCCCTAAGTTTGGGGGCAAGGTTTCAGAGTTGAATAAAGTTTACCTTGGTCAAATTTTTAGTCAATTTTCTGACTAATGAACTATTAATTTACATATGTATTATAAACTAAGTATATATTTCAAATATTAGTGATGTTTAGCAACTGAGAACAATGGGATCAAAAGTACAAGAGGCCAAGCAAACTTTATGAGAAAGCTACTACAAAATCTGAGCAGGATCTGAGCAGGATCTTGATGTACTTCCATATCAGGAAATGGGGAGTGGGGTTGAGTTGAATGGTGCAATGAGTGAATGGAAATGAAAAGGTGCTTAGTGGAAGGTTAGGCTAGATTCAGACCAGTAAATTGAAGGTGCAATGTGGGATCAGAGGACACAGTATCCAATTGGAGGGCTGAAGATAGATGGCAGAGAAGTGATAGCTAAGGATAGGTAGACAAGTGAGGTTTCTTGAGAATGAAAATGTAACTATATGCATCAAGTTGGGTTTGCCCAAAAAGGAGAACATATCCATGGGCTTCAAGCAGAGATGAAGATGGAAATGCATTTGACAAGGTTGTCACAGTGTCCCCTTCTTATGGCCAAGTCCCATGAGGCTATGGTAGTGAGTTTGGGTGTGGCTGTGACTGAGTTTGACACCTCATCATGGTTTGTATATAAGGGGCATTGGCTGAGCTAGTGGACTCCATCAACAATAATGTCAAAAAAATTCAATCAAGATGACAATTAGCTAACTGCCCTCACCACTATCATCTGTAGTCATTGGCACCGGTATTGGAAACCTGTGTGGGTAGTGGGTAGGGGTAGCATGGGTATGGGTCAGGTTCAGGATTGGCCAACCTGCCCAAACCCATACCTGCAAGGTGGATTGAGGTGGGTTTCCCACTGCAGCAGCATATTGGTGAGTGACATACCGGTGTGTGCTGCCACAGTGCGTAACATGGCTGGGTGTCAGTGTACACTACTGCAGTGTACAATACGCATTGGTGGGGTATCAGTGTGCACCGCCATGGTGTGCAATGCAGCGAGGGATCAGTATGCATCGTACATTTCACACCACAGCACTGTATGGGTATGCACCACCAGGTTGCATACTATAGTGGTATATGGGTGTTTGCTGCTGCATTGTATCCTGCAGTAGCATATGGGTACATGCCACTGTGTTATACACTGCAGTGGCATATGGGTGCATGCCACTGTATTGCATACTGCAGTAGCATACGGGGGCATATCAGTGTGGGCTGCCACAGTATGCAACATGGTAGCATACCAGTGTGCATCTTGAGCAAGTTCCAGGGTGTGCCTCAGTTTACTCGGTCATACCACCCGAATGGCCTTTAATGATTAATCCCAAATGACAAGTCAATTTCCTCAAAGTATGTGGTCTCGGCTCAGTACATTCAGTTCATCACTGGGTCCACTTCCCTTCATTCTATCCTTCTCACCTGTATTTATTCTTTTATGCATTGACCTGCTTCCCCTTGGGATATGATTATTGTTCTATTCTTAATCACTGTGGACAATGCTTCCACATGCTCTCCATACCTTATCCCTTTTTCATACCTTATGCTACCCTGTTCCACATCCAGTTCTTAACTTATATAAGTAGCATATGGATTAGCATATCTCAGCAAGGTAAGGGTATCCAGAATAAAGACAAAAATAACAAAGATACAATTAGTAGTTACTCACAGGTGAAGAAGTAACCAGACTCACCAGTAGTTACAATATAAAAGAAGTAAATGGCAGCAACTTTTGTACTAAGCACTCATATGACCAGGAAACATAGGGGCCAGAAAAGTGATCACTGTACAGAATACAGAAGAAGAAGGATGTGAATACATGGGAAAAGGAACAGAAGATATAGGAGAACAGACTCATCCAAAAAGGAACAAAGAATAACAAAGCTGGGGTGCATATATGCAGCCACTGAGGACCCAGTGACAGAGAGACAAGACACAAGACATGGCCTAGGAAGGGAGTATTCAATCCACACAAAGAGAGAACAAAGGGATTTGATTTTGTACTCAATAGCTACTACTGACATGTGACATCTCTAGATCTTAGAGCTTATATTGTAATATTTTGATGATTTTATAAATTAGATTGAATTTCCTATTACATACATATTCCAAAAATTCCAAACATGTGAACAGTTTTGTTGCTTACTATAGCATAGGTTGACCGAAGTTTGTCATTGGCAAAACTGCCTCAATCTTGTCAGCAAATATAAGGACTACAGTGCTACTATGATTTCTAGAATGTATATAAGTGTGACACACATGTTTATAAATGTATAGATGAGTTAACATGTGTTTTCATATTACTAAATAAGCTACAAGGCTGACTTACCTTGTAAAACCAATGTAATGTGCAATCTTCTCTTATTTGATTGTGTTGTGACCCTGACTATCGCATTGTTGTCTCCAGGTAACTTGAATTGTCTTATTGCCTTGTCACCTTCACCCATCTCCTCCCTCTGTGAATCTTGTTATTACCACTTCTTAAATCCTCATCCATCTCTTCCACCCACATTCCTTCTGTCACATCACCATTCATCGGACCACTCATCTTCACTATTCACACATCAATGACCGGCGCATTCGTAAACATGTTATTGGAATTATCTTGGTCTATCCTCTGTCACTCCAACTATGTTGCAGCTCACGTGCATTCAATTATTTTATTGTAGAGCCGAAAGAGATGGTGTAGAATATTTTGGGGTGACAGGGCATTCCTTTACCTGTGTAGTGTTCTTGTTTGTTCTCTGTGGTGTATAGTTCATACTACATACACATATACATAAAGAAGAAAGAAGAAAGGATAGAGAACAAGCCAACTTTGAAGGAAGGGTACTGTACTGTACCGAGAAATATATGATTACGTATCTCATGTAATTGAAACTCCGTCATGTAAAAGATCAGTATGGACAAGCTACCTCAAGAACTGATCGACGCCATTATCGACAACCTCCGTCATGATCATTCTTATTTTCTACGCTGCTGCTCACTGGTCTGCCGTTCATGGGTCCCCGCAAGCCAACGCAACCTCTTTCACACGATAAGCATCCACAAGGAATTCTACCGCAAGGGGCCCGAAGGCACATCTCTATTCCACCGCCTATACCAAACTTTACACGACTCTCCCCATCTTTCTCAGTACGTTAAAAGATTGGAGTTGGAGCTGCCGACTCTGGTTCCCTACATGGACGAGAAGCTCCCATTGGTGCTGCGCCAGCTTTGTGCGGTGGAGGCACTGATGATCGACCTCAGGCGCATGCCCTGGGCACAAATGGCCCAGGACGTCGCGCAGGCTCTGCGTTACATGGTCCAGCTGCCCTCGTTACAATTTGTGGGGATCTCAAACGCTTTTTTCGACCATATGGACGATCTTGCGCGGTTTCTGCACTACGCTCGGGGCGTTACTTGCCTCAAATTCTATTTCATTGATTTCAAATGGATACAGAATCCCCTGGCGCCGGAAGATGGACAGGAACGGGAATGGGAACTGGAACTGGAACAAGGAGTGGAGGATGAAACGGGTCAAGAGCGCGACCTGCGGAACGAGAGACACCTTTCCGACCTGCGGTTGGCCTGTGTTGATGACGACTATTGTATACTTGAATGGTTGCTTGAACCTCGATCCCCATTCAAAGTATCGCACATCCACACTTTGTGTCTACACCCCTTGGACCAAAAAAGCGGAAATGCTGTCAACCGGCTCCTGCATGCCATCGGCAGCTCACTCAAGACACTCCAACTTCGCATATCAAAAAGTAAGCAAATATCCATTCGTTTTATTGTATTTTTATTTTTCAAAAAATTTTGATTCATTTTCCTGACTTGAAAAAAAAAAAAACACGTTTCAGACCAATCAGGTATTATTACCGACATTGATCTGAATTTCAATCCGGAAATCACACTCCTGCATGTGGGCCCCGTGTTCCAGTACAAGTCCGTAGATATAATGCCTTGGTTTCAGCGGTTGCTTTTTTCCATCAATTCTTCCAGCCGGTTAGAAGAGATCCATGTCGATGTGTATCTTGACTACGAATATGTGCAGTCGGAGGACTGGTGTTGTTCATGGAAACATGTTGACCGGATCCTCTCAAGAGTCCATTTCAAGTTTCTGCGGAAGCTGAACTTTACAATTTTAGGAGGAAACCTACCAAACCTACCTTTGATATTTGACAAGCTAGTGGATGTGTTTTCCTTAACAAGAGAACAGGGCATTTTGGTGTGTGCACACAGATGACAACCAACCCAGATCTTGATTTGATACCTGAGGAGAATGATTGGTGATTATCATTTATTAGCCCAAGTTAAATCCTGAATACTATATAAAATTACCTGATGAAGACTCATATAAAACACCCGTCAAAGTACAATTCACTAATCCTTGGTTCACTTGGTTATACCAGCTGAACATCTTTATCCTAATTCCACATATAATGACCAAGTCAAAAATATTCACAAGTCACTACATATAATTTAGTCTCAGCTTGGTACATTTGGTTCATCACCTTCCTTATCCTACTTGCGTTACTTTATCCATTTATGTTTGCTTTGTTTCACTTCAGTATACTTTGGTTTATATATAGGCATGTATTCCCATCTCTATCTCTCTATTTGAATTGACATCTCTTATGCTACCCTGTTGTTATGGCCCATGCCCCCGATAAACCCATATAAATCCCTACAACCACCCGCATCATTTCCGGGACCTTCCGACCGTTTAAAGCCAAAAACAACTGCTTTCCACGAATCTATTATATCAACCCGAAGTTCTGCAATCCTGAACCTCCGCAATTCTGAGACCTAGGTTCCGCTCTTTTGTTGAACGACGTGCAGGATCATTGTGTACCTCACTCCCTTGTTCTCTGTTCTCTATTAGCTCCTTTCAACCAGAACCTCTGCCTCTTCTGTGGAAGAACCAGTCATGTAGCCAAGAAATGTCCCAAATTATGCTCTGCCACCGCAAAAGGGTGTGCAACTACTGTTGTGGAAAGCATGTCTGAGGTAATGATCTCCGAAGTAGAAGATACCTCGGAGTCAAACAATCACTAAGCAGCCCTTCGACTCCAGCATCAGTTAGGGGCTGCGTTGAACCCAATGATGCACCAATGGAGATGAGACTCAACACATCCACTCTTTCCAGTCCAAACTCCTTGACCATTAGCCTCAGCCTTGAAACCACCCATATCGACACCCTAATAGATTCAGGCTCAACCCACTGCTTCCTTGACTCCAACTATGCTATGAAATCAGCTCTGAACCTATGACATAACTCTGATTCTGCTATGACTCTTCAACAGCTCTTCCAACTCCATAATTCGAAAAGCCATTGACCTCCACATTTGCTTCCCAAAAGGGAAGCAACACACCATTACGTTCTATGTAACTCTGTTGGATTCTAGTTACTCGGCAGTCCTTGGACACAACTGGCTCACCTGTTACAATCCATTGATTCATTGGGTATTGGGCAGTATTTCATTTGGCTCAAGTTGTTATATATAAGAAAGTTTTATAAGCGAAGATTGATGGAAACATCTTCACTAAACAGTGGTGACATTGGAATTTAAGTTTTCATTTGGGGTTAGGGTGTGTACAATTACTTCTATGATTTAATTTCACGAGTTCTCCGGTCATGCGGCTCAATTACCTTGATGATATAAAACAGTCCAATCGAATCAACGACATCCTAATGCCCTTTGTCGGTATGGCACCACTTGAGGCATGTGGCAAACGAACTGACTATTGTTTGGTCACGGCGAAAAGCAGGATATGTACATACTCGGATCCAATTTTTCTTCCGGTCCTTGAAAAACTACGATTAATATTCACAACCTATACATACATATGCCAAGTGTCCCTATTGAGCATGGTATACAAGCTATTGACGGTATTCAAAACGTGAGAATTTAGACAGGACCAACCCGCTGCACATCATCATCATGTTCTCTCAGATGCTAACATTTGATTTAAACACCTCACCACTCTGCCCACGCCATCTTTCACTGCAGGACGATCTTGGTCTACGACTTTGTAGAGCACCTTCCTATCAAAATGGTCGGTATGCCAGCGCAAAAGAGCGGCATGAATACGGCGCTTTCGTGATTTTGTCTGCGAGTGCTCGGGTGAGAGGATGAATTGTGAAATTGAATCCAAGGCGAGGGATTCGGGAAGAGTGATGGCCATAACGACTGGCCAAGGGATCGACCGAAATGTCAATCCGGACGACACGGTTTGCAATCGCTGCCATCGTTCCTCGTACTGGACCCATGCATTCGCTATCGATGAGTCGGAACTCCGCATCGAAGATTGTGTTTGCATTTTGCGTAATTGCTCTTCGAATCGGTGGAGCTCTTCCTCTGCTCGACGTCGTTCCGCCTCTCGTCGTTCCTCCTCCTCGTGAAATCGACGCAATTCTTCCTCCCAGTATCTGAGCTCTTCCTCACGTCTCCTCAGCAACGCCTCCAATCGACTACAACTCTCTAGAAGTTTGCGTTTCGTTTCATCCAACTCAGCTCTAAGCGAATGCCGATTATTTCTGGTAACGTAGGCCATTGTTCGGTGTAATACACTTTGGGCGAATAATCCGTGCCTTGCTCTACTGTAACAGTTCCAGTCCTGAGTCGAGCCATTGCTCAGCTGCAAAAATGCAACTTGACAGTACCTCAATTTTTTTTTACAGTGGGCGATCCTGAGGTGACGACAGGAGAGTATGTACAGTGGATCTATTTGCCACCCCTGTGGTGCGGATTTCCCTCGCGTAGATCACGCTCTATCACACTCGGAAGACACATTGTGTCACACCCAATGTGTCACGCCACTTTATTCTATCACCATAGGTTTGCTTTGGAATTAAGAAACCGTATAGCGAGATCCGGATTCTCTGTTCAGCTGGGCTGATAATTCCAATCCTATCGCAGAAAGCATCACATCAGCGTAATGTCTATCACAAAACTTTATCTTTCCCTAGTGTACCACGTGGCTTACACCTCCGTAAGTTGAGAATAATTCTTGTTCTCACCCTAAGTATTCAAAGCTTGTGGGTCCGATAAGTATGGTATGCAATCGGCCAATCGGTTCAACTCACGATTTCCTTGCTCATGTTATCCAACAGAAGATCACCCAGCTCTATCCACATTGCCTGACCCCTGAATCTATTCTTGATATATTTACACCCGTATTACATTAATTCGAGGCTGTCAATTACCAGAATACTACATCCGACATATTTGATACTTGCGATATGGTCGTTTATTCGGTCTATGTGAGGTTTAACATGGAAGACAACGCACAAGAATAAGTCAATTTAGTCCTACTCACTCCTTTTCCAATTGTTAGGCAGCCGATTTGGCGGCAAATATCCGTGGCTGCAGTGTAGTATGATTTCCACCCTGGCGTGATGCTCGCGAATTATACGCTGTTAATGGCAGTTGATCGTGAAGAACTACGATCAACGGGAAAGATATCCCATCGGTATGTAGTCCTGTTAATGATGATCATGGACGTTGTCTCACTGTCCCACGATACCTGCAGTTGAGAGTTGAGACGCCCCACGGCGTCATTCGGCACCAGCTGTTATGTCTGGCTACACAGTGGCAGTCTGGTTACACAGTGGTATCACTCGACTCGTAAGTTCACAGTGGTATCACTCGACTCGTAAGTTCACAGGTCTATTTGTAAAAGCTTCCCAGTATCACTATTGCCAGTTATGCCTTATCTTAGTAGGTTTAGAGATTGATATACAAATGAAGGCTTGGTATACAACTATAAAGCATCATAGAGGCACGTGCGACATCAACTTCAAGAAACGAATCCAGCTGATTTGAGGTTCTAGTAAAAAAACATTTTTAGTCTGTTCGGCATGTAGGTTTGGGTGCTGCTAACTTCCCCTGCTATTTGTCTCTAGGTCATTCATCATTCATACGTGTCGTGTCGGATTCTCATCGGGCCGATTACCAGTTGGACAACTATGTATCTTGCGTCGGATGGTTGGATCTCATGAATGCCCCTTGACGCCCTCGCTGTGAGCTGTCTTCTCTCAGAAGTCCAGCTTGCTCGTGTGTCATGACCCATTGAAATAAATATTTCCATCCTCATCTGAGAAGCTCTCAGGGTGAGCTTCCAACGAAAATAATCTGAAATTCATCTATTCTATCACAAACCTTTCGAACTTTTCAACTTCTCCCACACTCTCCAGCTCCCTGTCTTCTACGTTTCGAGCCAATACTAAGGGTGTTACATGTGTTATCCGTAAAGTCTGCTTGCTATGCTGTATGTGTACATACAATACAGGCGGTGTGCGTGCACTGGAGTTTTTTTCAGCGCAAGACTCTGGAAGGTCTAAAAATCTGTCTACTAATTTCACTTTGTATAGTATTTTGCAAAGGGGTAATTACAAGGTTCGTTGAAGTTAACGGCTGCAGGTGACTAAGGTAGTGAC